>OZ005740.1:18956062-19089755 GCA_963930735.1 Dioctria linearis
GGATGGATAAGTTAATGGAGCAATTTATTTAAATTTCTTAAAAGAAATTACCATTCCAGAAGGCAGACGCTTAATAGGGGACGATTTTATATTGCAACAAAACAATGCGCCAATCCATAAAGCCAAAATTGTCCAGGAATACTTGCGTAACGAACAAATAAATGTTCTATCTTGGCCACTTCAAAGTCCAGATCTCTCCCCTATTGAGAACGTTTGAGCTTGCTTGAAGACAAAAGTTCACGAGCGAAGACCAAGAACTCTGCAAGAATTGAAGTCATACATTTAGGAATGTTGGTTCCCATTCTCACCAGAATATTGTAGAAACTATGTGCTTTCATTATCGGATAGAATTTCTAAAATGTCTCGGAATAATGGCGGACATTGTGGGTATTAATATTCCTGTTAACATACTATTTACCACTATAAATAGTAATACTTGCTTTAACTCTTCTGGAAATCATTAAATACTTTTTACTTTTGAAAGAAACTTACTTGTAAAACGAAATATATTCTTTCATAATTTATATAAAATTCCCTGTACCGCTGACTTTAGGCTAAAATCTAAATCAAAAATTTTCTTCGACTTGAAAATTTAATTGACGAAACTACAGAAATCTTTTAAATTAAGTCAGCTGCAATCGTGCGCCAGAATAATGATGAAATTTTAGTAAATTCGTTTTTCTCTAATTTGTATACAAAAAAGAAAAAGTTTGTTTTTCAAGTTGCCACCTCTCTCCTCTAACAGAACTTTAGTGAACTTAACAAAAGTTTTGAATGCAATCAAATTCGTTTTGTTCGAAAAGTACTTTTGCCTTGTTTCTTATTCGTGTGCTAAATGTACACAATTCAATTTGAATTTGACTAAACCACTTACGAAACTCATCATGCAATCGCTGGAGTAGGAGTGTCCTACCTAACCTACATTGTCCTGTGCGATAATAAAATTCATGAACAATGTTTAATTTAAAAGAGCCAAAGAAGCAAATAAGAAGAAAATTGCTTTTCAAAATTGTTTTCGTTAATGACCAATCAAAAGTAATCTTATTAGGACCAGAGGTAACTGAATAGAAAAAATGTGACGGTGCCTTTTCGAACGGAAAGACAGGAATTCTGGTGCCGAAATATGAAAAGTTGTTGTAGATAATTTCGTTGCACTTTTGTTATGTTAATATTCCCACAGTTAGGCTAATTACACTCTATTAATTGAGGAAAATTTATCACTTTTAATTCTAGAGCTAAGAAGCTCAATTCCTTAAGATTTCACCATGTTAGAGCTAAAACCTCAATGTCTGGTGATGGTAAGTCTTAGCAGGAGCTGAAGAGCTCAATATCTCAATATTTTATATTGGTCATGTTCCAGTTGTAGAGCTCAATATCTGGCAAATAAGACTACCTTGGAGTTACTGGTTAAACTCTGAATTTTTATTCTTTTTTATACTTTTTAAAAGTGCTTAACCATAATAAAATTTGTTCACATGGGAACGACTATTCTATCTTACGAAGAATATATACGCCATATTTCTATGATTTCAGTACTTAAGTAATACAAACGATTTTCTAGAATAACTTTCAACAGAGAGCTTTAAAGAAACGGTATATAAGCAACAAGTCAAGCAGTATTTAAATGCTTTAAAAATAAATATTTTACAATAAAATGCTTGCAAAATAAAAAAGAGAAAATCAAGAGCTGATTCTGTGACCGAATGAAATTTATTAATCTCAAAAAACAACTGTAGTAATTATTGAATTAATTCATTTTAATTTTATTATATTAATTTCGCTTTATTTTTTTTACCGAAGTAAGCTGTTTTTTTTTTTTATAAATAAAAATATAAAATTTAAAGAGTATTTCACTATTAAGGCTTACTTAACGCAGCAATGAAACCATATTTACCGATCAAATATATATTGGGTGATCTGGATAAATTCTGGAGTAATATAGGAGGTGATAGGAGATGTTGAGAGGCAGAAAAATGGCATCAGAAAATGGGAGAAAGTTATAATCCGTACGGAAGGACAGACGGACAGACAGCCCCGCAGAAATTGTCTAGTTATGGAATGAAGAATATCTGTGCAATTAGTTTTGTTTTAGCAGAATTTGTTCCAATTTCGTAATAGGTCTTGGAAGTTATTGCATTAACTATAGTATTGCACTAATTCTTTCACTCATTTTGATTCATTGTGGAAAAATCTAGATCAACCAAACTGCTTCCATAATAGGCTCCTAGTAATGCATAGAGGATTAAGTTCTACCGTACCTACTACTTCTATAATAGGCTCCTAGTAATGCATAGATGAGTCCACACTACTTCTATCATAGGCTCCTAGTAATGCATAGAGGAGTTAATTCTACCGCACTACTTCTATAATAGGCTCCTAGTAATGCATAGATTCAATTCAATTCAATTCAATTATTCTTTATTACGGCCCAGATACAATAAGACTAAAATCTTTTAATAGTATCCTATATAAAAAATAAGGTGTAATAACGGGAATAGAATACTTATAGACTACTTTAAAATAATTAGAACTAAACTAAGAGAAAAAAAATGTGTATATATGAAAAGTGCAAAGTTAAATATAATAACATTAAGAAAAGTTGAAAAAATAAGAAACAAAATATATGCCTAAAAAAGGAAGAAAAAGATATGAAAGACTATATGAATTACAAGAAAGTAAGAAAAATTAAGAAAAATTACATGCAAATGAATGAATACAGATCTCGGGCTTAAATGGAGAGCAGCTAAATCACACAATTGAGAAGAAGTCGCCTGAAAGTGCCGACCGAGCCCGCGCATTGAACCCGGGAGGGTAAACTGTTCCAGACGCGAATAACCTGAACAAAATAAGAACCAGTGGGATTAGTAGTACCAGCAGCACCAGCAGTAATTTGGGACCCCTGGTGGAATGTAACGGTTGCAGAAAATCAGCTAGATAAGGAGGCTGGCCCAAATGCAGTATCCTATAAAGAAAAACCAGGCTCCTACGTTTCAAATATTTCTCTAGAGAACAGCCCAGCAATGAGAGACTGTAATAGGATACGTGTTCATATCTGCGCAGCCCGTAAATAAACCTAATACAATCATTGAATGCCACTTTAAGTTTTCTAGAGCACACAGAATCTAAGGCTGGGAAAATAAGGCATCCATTAGTGAAATGAGGGAGCAAGAGTTGTTTGACCAAGTCATACGTAAGCTTAGTAGCATGATACTAGCATATAGCCAAAGACGACGAAGGCCAGCATAGATATTAGATAGAATGCCACTTATGTGATCACAGCAGCTCATCCGGCAATTAAGGTACACTCCAAGATTTCGAGTCCTACTAACGTATGGAATATTGATGCCATTAAGCAGAATTTCTGGCAATGCAGACAGATCGATTTGTCCCGGATAGAATGCAATGCACTGGGATTTACTAGGGTTAAGACTAAGAACATTGTCGATTGACCAGCAGTAAATTCGTTGGAGGTCACAGTCAATGCGGCTTACACAATCTTCAATAAGACCTATGGGCCGACTCAAATAAAGCTGGACATCATCTACATATAGGTGAACTTTCACATCATGTGTCATCTCTGAGAGGTCATATATGTATAAACTGAATAATAAGGGGCCTAGAATAGACCCCTGGGGCACACCACAGGAAAGGGGCAACATATCTGAGGAATGACCATTATTCAATATGACACGTTGGGATCTACCGAACAGAAAATGTTTAATTAAAAGAATGGCAGAGTGGGAGAAACCAAATCGCGAAGACAATTTCATCAAGAGTGACAAACACTATCAAATGCTTTAGAGAAATCTAATAAAACCAAGATGGATATCATATCGTTATCAAGAGAGGTGCGAATGTCAGTAGTTACCGTGAGTAGAGCTGTTTCGCAGCTGTGATGCGAGCGAAAGCCTGACTGACACGAGCTGATTAGATTGTTTACGCACAAGTATTCCTGAATTTGCCAGTACATTAGTTTCTCCAGGATCTTAGAGAGGAAGCATAATAGACTAATCAGTCTAAAGTCGGCTGGGGATGCGGGGGATGGGTGTAGCGCGTTTAGGAATAGGTAAAACGTTGGCTATTTTCCAAGTCATTGGAAAAGAGGACGATGTTAGACACGCATTAAGGACATGCTGAAGGGGCCTTATGATTATTGGCAAGATTAATTGAGAAATTTCGGCGATACTTGATCATGACCAGATGAATTAGATTTGACAGAAAACACCGCCTTTATCACCACTTCGCCATCCACACAGCGAAAACTGAAACAATCAGAGTTCTCAGAATCAATCAAATGACGATGCGACCATGATTGAAGATTATCTTTACCAGGTGCATGATGAGCTACAAAGTAGTTATTAAGAACATTGGGATGAAAATCAACGCTTTTAGCATCACCCGCATGAACCCCCGCATTTCGCAGATTTTGCCATAATGTTTTACATGGTAATTTACAATCAAACTTTTTACGATAGTAAAATTTTTTGGCAGCCCGTATCTTGGTATTAACTTTATTCCTGATTGTAACATACAGCCTACGGAGCTCACTGGAGATAGATGAGTTATTTCTACCACCCTACTTCTATCATAGCCTCTAAGTAATGCATAGAGCAGTTAATCCAATCGCCCTACTTACGTAATAGGCTCCTGGTAATGCATAGAGGAGACAGTCCGATCGCCCTAGATACATAATAGGCTCCTGGTAATGCATAGAGAATACGATATATACTCCTTCCTATGACATCACATTATAAAAAGAAGATAGCTTGGAATCCAAAATAAAATTAGTTGCGTTTACAGGCAATGGGTTATATAAGTAGCTCTGGAATCATTACATTTCCGACAGGGTACCTTACAAAAATTGCTTACCTCACTCATATTGGTAATATCGATCAAAATAATATAGTCGATAAATGCATGCATATCGCCCTCTGATTAAGCAAGCATAACATCGCTTAAATGCTTGCATTGCAATCTTTTCTTCTTGAAAAGTGCGAAGTGAAATGACACACAGTCATCGGTTGCGTCATTAAGCAATTACTTAATAAAGTTCACTAGGTAATAACGTTGCATGCTTTATTACGGTGCAAGGCTGACCAGTGATAATCATATGAATTTTTATAATTTTTACTATGATACACTTAGCGTATTTTCAAGAATGGATCGTAGAATGGCGCGTGGCTATATGGATCAAATTTCTTTAATAATCTTGTTAATTTTGTTATTGTTGCCTAATTTTGCTAATTATATTTAGGTACTTGCATAAGCATTTATTGTCACGGTATGTAGGTATACTTTTCATTGTGTTGACTGGACACTAGAGCTTACGAATATCAGTTACGTCTCTTTCAAAATATTTTTTGGTGATTTGCTTGCGCTACTTTAGAATAGCATCCAAAAACATTTTCTATATTGAGAAATGATCAGGATAGCAACAGTAGTATCTAACTGCTGTGACAGGACAACTTCGTGGAGGGATAACTGGGTCAATTTATAGTGCGATTTAAATATATTGTCAGGTTTCCACGTTTATGTATAGACGCTGGTTTTGAGAACAAAGCTCTGTCGGTTAGGTATATCTATCAATTAATGAATATTTAAAATTCGGTTTGAGAGAGATAGAATTTCACTTAAAAGTAAGAAAAAACAAAAGATTAAATGTAAAGCATGTAAGAAAGCTGTAGTCAAAATCTGTTCATGTTTTCACATAAGCGCCTTAAAAATAATCAAAGTATAAGTGAAATGCTGAAAGTTTCCGCATAATACTCTTATTCAATATCAACGAGTACCGACGCCATAAACATGAATAGGCTTAAAACTTATATGAATATTGCCAAGTCCTGTACCATTATAGGCAGATAGGCAGGTACCAACCTGAGGTCTTTTCTTGGAAATAATTCCAAATTCCAGTAATGCAATGCTTTTTGTCTTTTGTTTTTTTTTATTCATACGAACAAACTAAACTTTGTCTTCTGTAACTGAAAAAGACTTGAGAGTTTTTATATGACTTATTTGGGATTAAGAGACTTTCGAAATTTTCTGTTTCGTACTTATATCCAACCCATATACACATTCACACACGAATATCGATTTTACATTAGTATTTTTAACTTTAACACGTATTTCAGGCAGGTAGGTAAGCAGGTAAGTTGCAAGATTACTGGATTAATAAAATTTGCGGAATTTAAATTAAATTAATTTTTTTTTTTTTTTTTTTTTTAGAAAAAATATCAACCATCAGTTTTAGTTGTTTGAATGATTAAATTTTTAACAAGCTCTACAAAAGAGTTTGAAAGGGCTGTTTCACAATACATTTTTTGTACAGCTGTGACATATATAAAAGCCTTTCCATCGACTATTGAATTATATTATTGTCAAAATTAATCGCCAACTCTTGATGTGGTGACTGGAATTTTTGGAATTATTGTATGCAAAAATTATAACTGAATACTACAATCAAAACGAGATTGGCTGATGGAAGCATAAGAGCTTGTGAACTTCTTGTAATGTGGAAAATTGACTGATGGATGAACATGAATGAATTGGGATTAGATTGGAACCTAAATTTAGACAAATAATTTTGAATTGAATAATTTAATCAAGTACTGGTATCTGTTCAGAATCTAGAGGATTATAACGTAAGTATCCTATAGCGAGTGATTGACCGTTCGTTGCCCATTAATGTCAGTTTCAGTAATATTGATATTTTCAGCTTGGGCCCTTTGATGTTTAATTAATCCTAAACGAGATTGCACACTGATCACAAAAAGAATTATAATATTTTTGATTTATTAGCTTTTTTGATTATTCCTTGGTTTGCTCCTTTTTTTTGCTGTGCTTTTCCCCTTTTTCTATTTCTCAACTTTTTTCTTTAATTTTTTACCATTTTTATCTTCAATACATTTTTTTGCTTTGCATCCTATTTTACTTTATATTTTATTTTTTCTTATTTTTTATCTTTTATTTTTTGTTGGTTTCTGCTATTTGAATTTTGTACATACATATAATAATATCTCTGAATTTAGTTTCTAAATTTTGACTTTTTTTTTTTTAGTTTCTAACTACTTTATTATTTTAGGTTTACTATAATATAAATGTTCTAGCACTCTAATAATATTTTCTTACATTAGTTTACTATTATTATTACTTAATATTTTTATTTAGAATGTGTTGTTCTTATCTCTTTTTCTATTTTTTTTTTAATTTTTTTTTTGCAATGTATAATTTTTATTTCTTACCTTATTGTTTCATTTGAACTTGTTTTTGCTTCTCTTCTTTTTATTTTAGTATTTTTTATTTTATCTAATTAACTCTTAAGGTAGTATCTTAATTGGACTGTGTACTATATTATTAACTAAATGAAAATAAATAAATAAATTAAGCATTATAAATTGAGCATAGTTATAGTCAATGAAGACTTCTAAGTATGCACATAATATATATGTATATCACCTGCTTTTTGATGATGCTGACTCAATATTCAATGGTTTATAGAGTTACAAGATCAATATTACCAAAAGTTCTTGGCGCAAGCTCGTTGAGCTTTTAATTGAATAACTCATAAAAATGCCAATCATATTGAATTGACTATAATTCTGGCTGTCACTGAAGTCTTTAGAATTTCAAACAATCTAGATATTACATTTTTCTGTTTAATCAACAAGGACAATATTGCAGGAATTACAAAAACCAGCTATCCTTTCAGAATTCTCAAGGCAAGGGCTTTTTTAAAGCTGACATACGTTTTTAATGGAGTAGTTCCAACCAAATAGTGTACCTATATTTATGTAATTCAACTCATCCAGCAATCTTGTGGTGACGTTCCTCCTATGTATCGACATTTGAAGAATAAAATAAATGGAGCGTTAAATAGTTATGGTTACAAGAAGACGTCCTTGTTGTGTTCATAAAGAAGACAAAATCCAGCCCACTGGGTGATCACTATTGGATCGAATCCAAGTGAGTATTTCCTGGCTTGAATTCATAAGCATGTTCTTTAGCAAAGATAGCCCTTACTAGACTTTATAAACGAACATTGAACTGCTCCATTTGTGCAGCATCACATTTAATTCCCACAACAATGGCTTTGTATTGTCTCTAGATATGACAAAATATCCTTATTATTATTTGGTTGGGGAATGCAGTCAGAGGTCACGCCTCTCATCTAGTCACCGCGACCTATGAGATCTTGTGTGATATTACCCCTAAATGACCTACGGCACCTATTCTTCTTTTCAACGCATATAAAGTTGTTTGAGATCATTTTTGCAATAACCTCTGGTAATGGAAATATCTCTTATAGATGTCTTAGCCTTATGCGGCACAGAAGTTCACAAGCCGCGCAGGACATGTTCAGCGGTTTTGTCATATTCCGTCTACATAACCTCATCTATACATTTTAATTCATTTCCAATATGCAAAAAGTATTAAGTAAAGAGAGTAGTCAAGATATGTACGTAGAATCGTTTCGATTTGACGTTTCTGTCTACGAATTGATAACAAAATAATACCGAAAGCGTGTAATTTAAGCAAAAGCTCTAAAAAAAGGACTTCTCTAATTATCTTCTTGGCACATTACCACATCACTTAATGGGGGATATTAAGGGGTCTTGTTTTTTTTTTCTTTTTGTGGATACGTATAGTACACATAACGAGTAGTTTTATGTTAGCCATTTGACCCACTTAATAGGCTTCTCCATTAACTGGGCTAATTAAACGAATCCCAAGGGTGTCTATCGATAGCTTGTTGAGCTCTGGATGATATGACTAATGAAAATTATTGCTGATTTTCATTATATTTGCTTTTAAGGACTGTATTGGTTGGGGTGACTTTTGATAATCTAGAAAATTTAGAACATAGTTAAAGTCATTTTCGATAAGTCTTGATTTTATTAAAAGCCAGAAAGGTATTGATTTCCTTCAACAACTCCTTCAAGTTTATCATTAAAATTCACGTAGCTATGGATTTCATTTCAAAGTATTTAAAAAGAATTCAACTAAAAATTGAATTGTCATGGGCAAGTTAAGATTCATTGCCATTTAAGCGCTCTCATTTTATATTAACAATGAAATAATTATTTTGTTTTGTAGTGAACTTATACGGGCATTTTACTATCTGGCTTACGGTGAGCATATAAAAAGAAGGGCTTTTGTAGGCCACCTTTTACGTCATTTAAATTAAATCTCACATTTTTTACTTTGCTAGAATTTTACTTACGAATCCGCTACTTTTGAGCCCTGGCTACTATTATGTTATCGTACTATGGTTGCTTTTGATTTCATAAATCCCTGCTGGGATGTAGATATGTAAGTTTAGCTGTGGTATGAGAATTTGTTTTGGTACAAGACTATTTTGCAGAAAAATTTATATGTGAGATCTAGTCTCGAAGGCAAAGGAGGGAGCCGATTGAAGTAGATAACTCAGCGTTAAAATTTCAAATATAAAATTTTAATTAATAAATATTTTTAGCTTAGAAAAATATCAACCCGCCACCCTTTTTATTCCTTCTGAAAAAAGAAAAGAAGAAAATCAATCTGATGTAAGCAAAATAAACTCCTGTGGTAAAAGATATAATTGCTGCAGCGTGTAAGGCTGAAAGGTATAGCACTATGATAATGCAGCAGTGTGTATTTTAAGCGGGTAGTACAAAGAATATGCAGCTGCATGGTGCAACATATAAGGTAAAAGGGTGGCATAATAGATTTTACCCTAGAAATAATAAGATTAAACGCTTAAACAGAATAAAACTCAAATTAATCCCCGAGGAAAAATTGGACTTCTACCTAGTTGTGGGAAGTGGAGTTGCAGAGTAATCTCTGCAGTAGAATGAAACTTCTGCAATAGGTGGGAAAACTTTCAGATTGGTCTCTGATCAGAATTAACTTCTATATAAGGATACGAATAATTTTAGTTTATGCTCTGAAGACCAGAATTAAATTCTGCAATAAGGTAGGGAACACAATTAACTCAGATCATCTGTGAAGCAGATCAGCTCTGCGAAAAGAATGGTGCCATCTACTGAGGTTCGTCGGCTTTATATATCCGCTGTAACCAGTTATGTTTGATTATTTTAGATGAAATGTCCTGTGGGGCTGAAACCTCAAAGGTACTAATTGCAGCATGGAAGTCAATTTCAACTTAATTATGTTTGGGTGGAGTTGTTCTATTAATAGGTCAATCTAGATGTCAAATGAAATATCATGGGTGATAGCTATACAAGGAGCTGCAGATAAGGAGTTTATTGATTATTGGATGTCTTTTTTGTGCTTTTATGTATAGAACTAGATACCTTGTGTTCCATCTTTTTAGTATTATAGGATAATGTTGGTGGATTAAGCAAGCAACCAAAAATACATCGAGTGGATGGGGCTTTGTTTGCTGGATTAAACATTTGTAGGTATATCTGACAGTAGGAAATTCATTGAGGGATCACAGGTAGACTGAAAATATACTTTCTTTTAATATAATTCACACTTCCTTTTTTATACTCTAACCTACACTTCGAAATTACAATTAGTAAATTATTCTTATCTAAGTATTATTTATTTATAGTAAGAAACAGAGAGTGTTGTCATTTTCAATACTAACGATCAATTACGCTGTTGCCACTAGTGCCATGTATAAAGATAAAATTAAAAATTTCTGTTTGATTCCTTAAGGAGCTACAAATAACGAAGGTAATGTGTGTGTGTGTGTGTGTGTTTGTGTGTGTGTGTGTGTGTGTGTGTGAAAGGACTTCTTTCAAATCACGTGAATTAAAAAAAGGGTACCTACCATTTCTTATATCTGTCAAAACACGAAAAACATTAAGCAACCCAGCTAGGCAGATATGACATTTATCGAAAAAATTATGTGACAAATATAATTTGATACTGTGGTCAGGGTTGACGCCAATTGTCACATAAACAATATAAGAAATTCAGAGTAATAATACCATATTATGTCACATGTTTCACTTACATTTGTGATACCTTAATATTGGCATTTCTGACAACTAGTTCACATATACATGGCAACCAAATGTTGCGATTTTGTCAAAGTATAATATGTAGTATATATAAATATTCAAAACCATAATTTGAAAAAAGATTTGTTATTCAATAAATCCCAATACCGAGTCCTGAACGATTCGTATATTGAATTGTTATTTATGGCTGCACTAGTGGCTTTCTTAATAACTACATTTACATCCACATATAGATTTTGTATGGATTGAATCGGGTGGATTTCTTAAGCCAGTCGACACATTTTATAGGATGATCTTCTCTCTATAGAGTGAATCCCTATATTATTTACAGAAAAAATAAAAATAGCTGCTGAAAATATTTATTTGTCAGTAATTATTAGAGATGAAGGACCTACGATCAATATTGTATGTAAGCCTGCCGTCTTTCCTTGCTTCAAATAACATACAAATTCTGACGACATTACATGCGTACCCGTGAACCTTTGCAGTATGTTATCCCTGCTACGTTGAACTAGCTTTTATACCACTGTGTCCATCTGTTGGAATAAATTGAACTATAAAAGTATGTTGCTTACATTTTGGTTGCAGAAACATTTCTGATTAGTAATAGTCTCTATTTGATATTGCCGCAATTGTTACCTGGGTACTTCTGCTGTTTAAACAAAATGCGAAAAAATATTTATAGTCAAGTTTAAAAAGGTTACCTGAACATGATACTGTAGCACTTTCCTGATATAATTTAATGCCAATAGAAATCTTACATGGATGTCTTCATGCACCTATATCTTATGCGCATTTGCATATTTATGTACAGCAGGTAAGAACGTTGAATTATTTTCTTTGAAGTTTCTTGAATGATTTCCCTTCTTCATGCGAAATCCATAAGAAAAACTGCATCCTTTTCGAAAGCAGCCGAACCGTTTTTGAATATGTATAAAATCGTAAAGGGAGTCTCGATTATCGTGCTCAAGTACAAGTTAAACACCACTTTCTCACTCGACTAAAGTAAATCCAATTCCCAGTGGCATTTCAAATGTTCCCTCTCAATTTCAACGCCTTGCCTTATCTCCGACAAGTAAACAATTCTTGGGAAGAACTATTCATGTAAAAGCCATCTACAGGAACAGCATTCTAGATAACGGCCTTCTTCGGTTTTTTTGGTTATTTGTTCATAGAGAGAAATCTCCTTTCCTATGGTAATTTCATGTATAAGCTAAGATTTTTTTATTCTATTCCTTTATAGTAGAAGCGAACGGATTCTGGCGGTTTTTGCTATAATGGATAATTCTGTTGCCTTTGCAGTATGCAATTATTGTCCATGTTATATCATCCTTTGATCTTATTGCAAAAGAATGGTTTTGGTGAGTTTAGACGGTTTAGGAGTTGGCTAAAATCGGAGCCGACAGTCCATATACTGGTTTCTACTCAATATTTGGAAGGCATTGCCTTGTAGTCTACAGATTGCTTTCAGCTGATTTTATTGGGGTTACTCATGCTTGGGTGCAGGATCGGGATGGCTCTGTTGTAAGTCATGCACATATACAGGGTGTTCCGTAAATGTCTCTAATCCCTTAAGGGGATGAAAGTAGAGGTCATTTGGGTCAAAAAAGTTTAGATACTTTTATATCGAACTCCGCTTGGTTTTCGAGTAAATCGATTATATCGATTTTCGAGATTTTACATACCTTTTCAGAGTAATTTCGTTATAATTTCTATTGTAATTAATGGATTGTGACGTTCATACCTTTACTTAAAAGATCACATATTGGCCTTTCTAAGAATGCATAACTATTTATAATTGTGCCTTCAATTATTTAAAGAATTTTTTATTTCACCAACATTTTTGTCGCGCTTCAGTGTACATTTATTCGAAATATCACCATTGCACGAACCTGACAAAACTATGAAAAAATTTGCGCATTATGTCTCGTTTCCAAAATGACCTCCCTAAGTGCTATCAACAATAACAATCAAAAGTTATAAGCAAACCATTTGGAAGATGTGCCGATCGAGGTTGTCTTCAGTTTTTTCGTAGGGATCTATCTCCTCCTACAGTTTTTAACCTACGACTACCATTTATATGTCATTGTATGGGAATCTGAACTGGCTATTAGATAGGGTACTTCTCGATTTCGAAATTCGAAAATGGAGGGGGTAATTTCGAAAAAACACTTTTTTACCAAACTTGATATTTACGTAGATTTCGTTATTCCGCATCTTCATTTTTGCGGGAGGGGCAAGCTCTGGGAGAGGCGGGAGTTCAAAGTTTCAACTTTAGGCGGCTACATTTGAATAAAAACCACCAAAAATGTCTTTTCCATTTATGAATTTAGGACTTACTTGCTAGAACAATGCTTCGTTAAGAAAATATAGCCGCTTAAAGTTGAAACTTTGAACACCCGCCCCTCCCAAAGCTTGTCCCTCCCGCAAAAATGAAGATGCGGAATAACGAAATCTACGTAAATATCAAGTTTGGTAAAAAACTGTTTTTTCGAAATTACCCCCTAGATTTTCGAAATTCGAAATCGAAAAGTAGGAGGAGATAGATCCCTACGAAAAAACTGAAGATTACCTCGATGGGCACATCTTCCAAATGTATGCTCATAACTTTTGATTGTTATTGTTGATAGCACTTAGGGAGGTCATTTTGGAAAGGGGACATAATGCGCAAATTTTGTCATAGTTTTGCCAGGTTCGTGCAATGGTGATATTTCGAATAAATGTACACTGAAGCGCGACAAAAATGTTGGTGAAATAAAAAATTCTAGAGAAAACTGTCTTTTTCTTTAAATAATTGAAGGCACAATTATAACTAATTATGCATTCTTAGAAAGGCCAATATGTGTTCTTTTAAATAAAGGTTTGAACATCACAATCCATTAATTATAATAGAAATTATAACGACATTACTCTGAAAAGGTATGCAAAATCTCGAAAATCGATATTATCGATTTACTCGAAAACCAAGCGGAGTTCGATATAAAAGTATCTACACGTTTTTGACTCAAATGACCTCTACTTTCATCCCCTTAAAGGATTAAAGACATTTACGGAACACCCTGTATACATTTTACTGTAAGGCTTTTTGAGGTAAAATTGTAAAGCCCTTTTTTATCTTACAATCTTCTTAGGATTCGATATCTGGTCCAGTTACGGCGATGTCTATATTTGCTTTCTTAGAAAAACCAGAAAATTTCTAGTAGAGTACATGGAGTGGTGGAGATTAATTTGTGCCAGTATGGTGGATTAGGTGGATTAGGTGGTTCGGTGGGTTGGTCTCAGTGATTTTCAAGTCATCCAACAGTTCGATGTTGAATTATGATTTTAAATTTCACGTCTGATAAAGCGAATCAAACTTACAGTCCCCCTTCTCTAGTATCTCTAGACACTCATAATTTATAAACAGCAAGGACATGCTGGTTTCAAGCCATTCCTTAGAACTGAATGTTCATAGATTTTAGGCACTGGAACATCTTGCTCTTGTTCCGCTACATCTCCTAAGCATCTTACGTATGTTTTGAGAACGCAGTTGACTAAAATGTCTCTTTAAAGGACCCGTGTTCGAATTCTTTAGCTCACTTTCCTTTCACAACCTTCATATAGTCGAAGTAGGATAGGAACCTTCCTTGATTTTAGAACATAGTACATTCACCATTACCATTTTCGATAAACTTGTCTTTCTGTTTAACTCCGTAGCTCCTTCTGTAGCTTGCGATTTACGAAGCATTTGCCCAATATGTGCAATTTTTGAGTGGCTGCGAACCATTTCCCGTTGGAGTTTCGTATGCTAATTGAAGGCTCTGGTACTCTTTGGCTTGTTAGAATGATGAAATTAGTTGTCCTCTTCCGTTTTCATACGTTGCTGGCCAATTTTTGACAAATGTAACAATAGGTGGCATTGATCTGTTTTCTGGCAGTTGGCGGGCTCTTTGCCAGGTGATCAGCCTGCAGTAGTTATCGAATGTTATGGCTGCCATCTATTGTTTAATTAAGAGAAACTAACCACATTTTGGAAAACTTTATGAGTTAACGCCTCTACTCACGGTGCAAATGGTTTATAATATAGCAAATATTCCTCTTCTTTCCTGTAGCATATATTGTGGTACTTCTGGAAGATAAGGGTGAGGGACTTTATTATAGGTGGAGAAATAAGTAATACGGGAAGAAAATATTATTATATTATCAGGTAGGAAGAAAAGCACAAAATCGAGTTGACCCCTGTAACGGTAGGTAGTCGGCGCGCTTATCATTTGACCTACCAAAGACCTACTTTTCCTATGTACCTCCCAAAAAATTCCACAACATATCTATTCTTTACTCCCTTCAAGTCCCTGCCAAATTAGTTAACTAATTCTTGCGAGAAAGTAAAAAATTACAGCTATGGCGCAGTAGCTATATGAAAAAAACATGACGTGAAATGGACACCTCGAAGAACATTTCGTCTAAAATGAAGACAAGTGAAATACAACCAGTAGAACTGAGGACCAACGATAAGCTCCAACACCCTAAATAAACCAACACATAAGAGGCGAAAATCGTAGAGGAAATCCAAAGAAGGAAGCCAGAAGTAATCGATGGCGCAAATTCGACTTGACGATTTATAAGCTACGCCTGCGGATTGTTTTTCCTTCACTGGCTGGTATTGTCCTTGGTTTCCGGTATTAAGGCTTCGTCATTTTAGGGACAATTTTCTACCACTTAGAGGCAAGTATTTCAAAGAGGTGTTTTTTGTCCTGAAATAAGTTTAGTTTTTTTTATATTGTATATTCATTCTGGTCCGACACGTATGTTTAGAAAATATGTAGATTCCATCCTGGCAAAAGCAACTTATTTGGAGAAGTTATTTAAACATTCAAATTTCCCCGAGTATAAGAGGGCTATTCTTAGTGGTTTGTTTAACCTCTAATACCTAATTCCAAAGCACAGTTTAAAACACTTTGAATGATTGACTTCCCAAAAACGAAAAGACCATCGAACCCCAACATGAATAGATGATTTTGCTCTCCACTTCACTTTGTTGGCTATTGTATTTGTACTTGGTTGCATCTTAATTAAATTCTCGGCATCCTATTACATATCCACCTTTATCCACTGTTATGTGGGGATCTTGAACAAGTTCATGTTCTTCCCGAATTCCTTGAGTATGGATATTTATGCACAGGAAACTGAAATTCTCAGACAGATACGTGTCTATTAGACGAAAATCAAATAAGGGAGCACCCGGATAATGATGGTAAAATAATTCTTTTAACAGTGGAAATTCACAAGTTAAACGCTGCAATACCACACTTCTCTAGTTTTAATGTAAGCAGTGCGAAACCCTACTACAAAAAACGTGACAGAGAAGACAATCATGTAGCCAATGTAGTTTTTGCTATACTGTTGGCTCATCTAAATGCCAAGTTAAGTTGCCCCAGGAGACTGGAAAAGTACCCCGGTTAATACATACATACATGGCTTCAGCCTTAAGGAATATTAAGCTTTCTTCGAATTCTTGTATAAGATTTTCCAGTCACGTGTTGAACCATTAAAACAGTTCTTGATTTTTGACCCGAATTCTTGACCCATGCTGGTTACAATGTGTGTAATAAGATCTGGACGGATTTACTTTCATTTTTTGTTTGATTTTTTTTTTAATCTTAGCAAATTTGTGATTTATTCAATTTTCTTAAAGCCATGCTTGGAATTTCATCTGTTTTTTTATACTTTCAGCAAATCCCAATGATTGGGGGTTTATTATTTTAAGAATTTGTAGTGATTTTGTTTTCTGTTGCATTTCGTATAAAATAACTACAATTTCTCTGATATCAGGTTTAAAGTTTTTTTTTGGGTGTGATTGATGATTTTCAAATTTTAATTGGTGAACAATTCAAATCGAAAATTTTGTATTGGTGAACGCTTCAAATCGTAAAAGTCATGGAGGTTTGGGTAGATGGTGAAAATGAGGCTACAATCTGGATAATTTTTTTCAAAACCACTTTGTTCATGTGCATAAAGATATTTTCGTTTCCGCAACCATACACTAAGAAGGTTATAGCCGGTACAAAAGCAGCTGAACGTCAGGCAGACTTGGCGGCTCTGCCTTCGGTTAAAATTTATGTTACTGGGGGACTGGAGGTAGTTTTTGGAAAAACTGTGTATCCATAACAAAGTCTCCCTAGATTGGGTACCCTGGCACAGTAGGATCATTTAGAATGAGAGAGCTGACCTCTAGCTATCAGGTCTAGTTTTCCCTTTCAAGAACTGGATTCAAGGTGATTAAATCTCTCACTTAAGCGAATCTTCGCATGAAGCAACAGCAGCAGTGAGAGATGAACCTAAGTATACTTGCAGGTGTACATAATTTTTTATTAATGGGTCTAATAGGAATTTCTCTGACTTTTTCTTGGGGCTAGGAAAAAAATAACGCAGTCATTATCACTGCACACAGGTCGCTTCACGCTCATCTAAAAAAGATGTATAAGAGTTGTTGACAGCCCTGAGTGCTTTTCCTACCTAAAAATGGAGCCTGAACCAACTGAACTAAAGCTGAAAGTATCCGGATAATTTGCTATGCGGATTAACCGGAATTATTAGGATCCGATTCCTCAAATCCGGATTCGAACTAACGGGATCTAGATCCGAACTATCTGAGTCCGGATTTCAGCAATCGGATGGTTTGCAGATCCGGGTATCCGGATATTAGAAAATCCGGATTCAATTTTCAGCTCTAAACTGAACATCTTCTGTGAACTTGTATGGCCGGAGTTCAGAGCAGGTTGGATACACTATCTGTGGATGAACTGCAAAGCTTACCTCACCTAGACCTTATATGTTTTATTAAGAGGACAGGAAGATTTTTGTGAGAGTTTATTTTTTTATTTTTACCAGGTTAGCACAATGGTTCCCTTGACTACCGTGCTTCGGATCTTTCGTCCCCTGCCACAAAAGAAACTGAGTGTTATATGAAATCTTTGAGGTTCGCCAGTAAATTGGATTACATTATTTATGATTATATTGACTGGACTACACTAGCAGAAATCAAGTCTTTAAAAGAAAACATCGGAGCAGTATGTGAAGAATTACATTACTTCTTTTTCTTATTTTGGCCACAAATGTGACCGTTAAAATGCAAAAAAAAAAAAAAAAAAAAAAACAAGTGCTAGAGGTCCTCAATATTAAACAAACTATTTTGATAATAGAAATGCTATTATTATTAAAAAAAAACCGTTTTGTGTGGCTGTATTTTTTATGCAAAATATGGATTATTCCGCTTCATTTGACGTATGAAGCAGAAAGATCGGTTGCTCCATTCTCGACCTATATAATTTTTCAAATGACTTTTCATCGTAAGATCACAAAACTCCTAACACCCCCAGTAGGGGGTGTGGTATCGTAGAGAGAAACAAAGGGAGTTTCATACAAAGATGGATCGGTTTAGTGTGGAATGACTGAGCTAATAATGAGTGTGGACTCTACTCAGAACTTACTACTTATGCCACTATATTCATATCTAGAGTCACAACAGGATTCATTTCTTCTGATAATCTTAAGTTTACTTTCGTGTCTTCCCAAGCGTAATAAAAGTTTTATATCTTTCCTAACAAAATTATTTTAAAAAAATGATCGTAGTTAAATGACTACGATTCCCCAAACAAAACTTTCAACTGAGTAGTAATTGCATATGTGAATGTGCCGTGGTCCGATAAAGGTATGTTGTAAGTGTATAGCCTTTGGGAGATGGTAAGGGACCCAGCTTGAAATTACTGGAAGACTCTTCTCCAGTATGGATAGTAGTTTAGGATCCATGGCTCAATGTTTTTCACTTTTCCATAAGTATCAGTATAGAACATTTTAGAGAACAGACTCCCAACGAGCACATATAGATTTCTGTTCCATGGCTTGGGAAGTATTTCTCGAGGGTTTTGATTTTTTTTATGTTTCAGGTATACAGATATTGATAAAATTTGCCCTTCCTCTTCCTGTAAGCGACAGATTTATTAAAATGAGACTGACGTCGAATACGGCAGGTATACTCTCAGATAGTGTGTTTGAGATTTGTCAAATTTGTTTCACGTTTTGTACTTCCTCAATCAACTTTTCATCAAAATCTATTTAGGTATCCATTTCTTTCAGAAATAAAAAAGTTATCAATGTCCCTGCTCCTAAACCTTAGAAGGCATATTTAAATAATTTACTCGAGCTCAAGTACTTCGCGTTATGGCGGTATTTGTAGTAGCTGTGTACTTTAGAACTAATTGGGTACTTAAGCTGGGCTTATGAGTAACCAGTACATGGACTTGTACTTGAAAATTTTTTAGGTACGAGGACCGGGACTTGTACTTAAAAAAAATGTAAGTCCAGGTCCTCGTGCTAGTATTTAAACACCAGTGTACTTAAGTACTTTACATGGCTGCTTATAACACTCTTATACCCTATAAAATCGCCAAGTTTTTCATGGACTTCTCAAATCAGAGCACTACTCTTATTGCGGCGGGAGTTACAGAAGGACAAAATCGGAATTATCTCAAGGACATGTGAATAATGAAATAAAGAGTGAGATTCTATCATACATTTTGGCGGGAATAGTGATAAAATTTGAAGAAATTAGGATAAATTTCCATTTTTGAGGCCATTCCCTTTAACTCGTACACGCATTTGTCTGTCTGTATATTTATTTTTTTACTATTTTCGACACTCTCGTAGACCCACTTTTCGTCATCACAGCGAGCTGAAATTTCGCACACAGGCTCACGGCGCGTGATAGTTGAATTCGTCAAAATTTGAACCGGAAATTTCCATGGAAAACCAGGAAAATCGGGACAAATCATTTGAAAATTTGGTACAAATTTGATTAGTGTTAAATTCGTTTCAGGAAAAATGCAGAGTTTTCCGATTTTTCCGAAAAAAAATTTGCGGAATTTTCCAACTTTTCCGGAAAATTTTCCGGTAAAAAAGTTTTCTAAATTATGCAGGATCAAGTTCCCTATCAACTGGCATCATTACTTTCTCTCCGCCAATGGTGAAAACTTGCAGAAAATATCGTGGAAAAACCATGTAAAATGCTTGTCCGGAGTTTTTCAGCCCAAGGAAGCGTTAAAGCGTTTTGCAACCTAAGACAAAATTGTAGAGCGAAATGAGTTGCATAAAGTTGCTTTTGTGGAAAACTCCGTGGAAAAGCCCGAAAATCATCGGTCAAATTTTCATTGATATGATTAGTGATAAATCTGTTTCCGGAAAAACGCAGAATTTTCCAATTTTTCTGGAAAATTTTACGAAAATTTCTGGAATTTTCCGACTTTTCCGGAAAATTTTAAGACAAAAAAGTTTTATAAGTTATGCGGAATCATTTTTTTCCGCCCTACTGGCATCAATACTTTCTCTTCAACAATCATGAAAACTTGCATGAAAAATCGAGGAAAATTCATGTAAATTTTTAAAAAAAAATCATAGTAATAGGATAAGTCTGTGGAAAACATGGAAAGCAGCACGTAATAACAATTTAGTTAACGTGAAAAAGGCAGAAAATAAAATAAGTAAAAAACGAGTTTTCAAACAGAACTGAGGCCAAGCCCGCATGAAAAAGTAGAAAATAAACTTTTCTTCACACACAGAGGTGGACTCAGATTTTATTCGCTGACAATCACCGATATATTTCAGTATGATCAATCAGAGGTATTAAGTGATTTGATTCATGAAGAGAAAGAATATTCAAGAGAAATGTCCCAATCAAAAAATCTGAGTCCACCTCTGTGTGTGTAGAAAAGTTTATTTTCTACTTTTTCATGCGGCTTGGCCTCAGTTTTGTTTTAAAACTCGTTTTTTACTTATTTTCTTTGATTTTATCTTCCTGCAACTCACGACACAATAGGACACAATAGACCTAATTGATCTTTTTTTTACACTATCTTTAGAAGATGCGTCCAAAATCATAATCTTCCTACGTCCTTGAAGACGCATCTTTTACCCTGTGCGCCCCCTTCTAACATATAATTTATGTCTTAACTTATGGTCTTGTATCATTCTTGGCATTTGGGTTTTCAGTTGTGGACCATACTACACATAGTTTGGAAATAAAATTCGACGAAATTAAGTAGAAAACTCGCAAAAACGACATTAATATAATATTTCACTTAAACACAGACCCAAATGGAGAAAACTATTCGAATTCCTCTTCTATTACATTTTATATGACCTGACGGTTCACTAAATGCTTCGAATCTATTCTATTTTGTCAGCTATAGTGTTATGTACACACATCTTAAGATATATAAAGAACCTTACTTCGAAACTATCTGCATACTAATTTTACAGAAATTTACAATAAGATGAACCTCGTCTTCATAATGCCTCTGCTTGGTGAAACTGTTTTTGATCCTCGGAAACCTGACACAAAGTGCACCCCTCACCCCATCCACATTCATATTATAATCACAGTAGTTCTCTTGCACGTACTAAAGACGAATAAAATTTAACAGAAACCATTTCAATTTAACCGCTTACACCAAATGACACCATTCAGAACGTGCCCAAAGAAATACAAGTCAAAGTAAATGCGAACGCTATGTTAGGGCCCCTGGGTACACTTTAAAAGCAATGCTCCGAAGCACAAGGAAAAGTTTTTTGTTTTTTGATTTCGAGAAAAGAGAAACAGAATTAGAAAAAGTTTACTATTTCCGGTCACGTTCGTCCTTATTTAAGCGTGCTTACAAAAAAGCATCATTAGAGTCTGAAAACATTTCCAAACTGAAATATTGAAAGGTGTGTGTGTGTGTATGTGTAGCACTACTACACCACAGGGAGTATATCATAATTCGGCAGGATGCATAATATGTTTTGGAGATTATTTCTAAATACAGTTATTAGAAATAGGTATTTTGAAAATTTAATTTAAATTTTATTTTACGTCTTTTTTGGTCTTTGCAAAAGTCTCCTTCAAATACGACTTAACTCAAGTAATATGCTAAGATTTCGTACTTATAAGAAACATAACCTCCGATGCTACCACTCCCTACTAAATGGAGTGACATTATCGCTTAGATTTTATGAACCAAAAACGAATAACAGATTTTCCCATGAACTCTCTTTATTGTACACATATAAACATTACGACACACCAGGACGACCAGGCTTTACCACATTTCAGCTCAGTAAATAGCTCATAAGAATTTTACAGGATAACAAAAAAGAAATATTATTGTGCCACAGAGGGATACAGGATTAAAACCGCTCTAGTATGGAATATTAATGTTCGGCACAAGTACACAACAGATACCTATGTACCTACATACCTACTTATGGATGATAATATTGGAACATTCGCCATGTGCGCCATGATGTCATAAGGAGTTGATGACTGTTTTGAACGAGTACATCAGAAATCCAGATGTCCTTATTTTTCCATCTAGGAAATCGACAATAATATCTTCGTATAGGAGTTTTAGTAACCCCAAGGACATTTTTGTCACCAATATTTCCAAATCTACTTAAGCTCAGCAAGCCTTCATTATACGATAAGGACAAAAATCTCATTAGTGTGGTTAAAAAAAATATTGTGTCACAAGTAGTGATGAACAGAATCAAAAGAGTTGTATGTAAGTATGAGAAATACTCGAATTTTCAGCTTTACCTGCTGTTGGAAGTAATATATATACTGCATAAAAAGTCCGCGTAAAGTTACACTTTAGTCTCAATATAGATTGTAAGTTTATATATGTCAATAGTAATATTAAAACTATAGAGCAGGATGTATAATAGATCACATTAAAGAGAAGACTTAACAGTTTACAGTTTTTGTAACAAAAAGGATATAAAAAACAAGGTAAACAAATTAAAATTTTTATTTTAGACTACCATAACTCCTGAGAGGAGATCAGCTTACGGAGCTGTGAGTCATTGGAAAGGGCATGAAGTTCTGCATACAATGAGCTGTTAAAAGTGACCGTACACCCAATAGACGCTTTTTAAGATGCAGGGTATTTTGTGAAAAAACTATCTGTTTTTCTTAATTACGCTGTAACTCCAAAACAATTGTATCTACCAGTTTAGATGAGTACTATCACCTCCTGCTCTATGGACCACCTAGGTGGACACACCCTGTATTATGTACGTTGAAAATTACTAAAATCATACTCAGTTGTGAGATTTCCTACAAATACAGTGTAATTTTACATCTCGAACATTTTAATATTAATAAAAGCAGAATACTTTCAAGTGTACATAAAAAAGGTGTGAAGAATTGTGTACCACTGTAAAATTGTGTGCTCCTTAGGGCTCTATATTGGCACCACTCTTATTTTGTGCATTTATTAATGACTTTTTGGAAGTAAATCAAAGCTCGCGCATGTAAATGATGTCAAATTGTATATATCTAAGCCAATCGTCCTTGATGAAGACCGCGCTTTTGGACCAAATGATAACTAATACCATCATCCAGTATATATGTAAATACAAGTAGGAGTTGTGTTTGCAAAATTACAAAATTAAATTATTTGAATATGGGAAAATTAAGCTGAGGTACAAATTCGAATTTTAAATATCTCTCATCTGACGTAGCTTAACAAACAAAAAGCACTTAAAAATGGTGCAGTTCTCTTGCATGTACTTTATAAGTTAAGTAGAGACGAACAAAAAAATAGACTTTAATATTTCGCACAAAAGTAGGAAGGCATAGCTAAAAGTACCCATACATATACACGCATTGCATTGGATATACATACATACATATGCATGAATATATGTAGTATAAAAACCTCAAGGGGTCATGAAGTGGTTTCCATGATAAAGCATTACAAAGGTTTTGATAAAATTGGAAACGATGTGAAAATCATGCAGAAACTTTCCGTTATACGTTTTTAAGCTCTTGTTCTCTTTCATGTTTTTAATATGAAACGGCATGGTTGAGGGCTCTCAAGCACTTAAATGAGAGAAAAGGACATTTAATGTCGTTACTTCAACAATAGTACAAAGCCTCCCCATGTGGGATCTAACACATCCAGAAAGGACAATTGAAAGTGACTGAATTGGAATTAAAAATGTGAAACTGGGTGTGATTGTTAAGAGATAAATGAGGTAAGGTATATGCGGATACAGATTCTCATTGTTTGGTTGGTGAAAAGATATTTTTGTTTTTAAATAAATCTCTTAGCTCAAGTAGAAAATGCCAAAGCAGGTAACCAGGATAATAAAAAATTCTTTACATACACAGAAGTCAAAAGCTGGACATAACAGTCATGAAACTTTTTAAAGTGGATTCAGAAACTATATGTATGCATACATCCATATGAAGTATGAAAATTAGAAAAAATTTCGGAAGTAATAAGTAATTTTAAATGTAAAACAAATTTTTTTTACTCTGTTAATATGTGTAGTTTGTACGTCAGCAAGTCACAAACCGATCACCCTTGCGTCACTGCTTCAGAAGTCGGATTGAAATAGAAAGAGTGAAAGAAAGATTAAAATAAAGAGAGGAAGAGAATGTGAAAAATAGGTATTAGACTTACATTGGTACCAATATAGCTAGAAAGTCAGATTCATACACTGTTCAGTGCATTTCAAATGGTTGCTGCAAGCCAGTGTTGGGCAAAATGTAATCTGATTAATGATTAACAATTACAATTAACCATGTAATCTGTAATCAGATTACTTTGTAACAGATTACTAATGTCATCCATTTCCATAATTACATAATGTAATCGATTAACGTGTAATGTGATTACAAGTTAATCTGATAACACATTAATCCATTACAAGTTAATCCCACTACATGTTAATCTAATTAATGTGATTACATTTAAGACATTTAAAATATTTAAGATATTTGTATTCTAATTCTTCATAAAACTCCCTAAAACTAATTTCATACGAGAACAATACTATTTTCTTTCAATTCATTTCATTATATTATTAATTACTTTTAAGTAATCTACAAAGTAATCTGTTACAATGTAACTAGATTACAAAATAATCTGACTATATTGTAACAGATTACACATTGGATAGATTACATATTCTCTCATAAGTAATCTGATTGATATGTAATCGAATACAATTTAATTAGATTACTTTGTAATTTGACTAAACTGTAATGGAATTATTAATTAAATTACACTGCAATCAGATTACGCCCAACACTGCTGCAAGCATTATCAAAGCATTCGTGGAAGCACAGCAATAACAAGAATTAAAAGTTATAAAAAATACTTCGATTTCCGTTAATATATTTCAAAAAGTTCCTTTAATCTTCCATTTTTTTCCATGCGCAAGGTCCAAAGGAAATAAGGTGATATTCAAAATCAAATTTATTAAACAAAGGGAGAAGCCCACTTTTGATAAAACTTTAAGCCCGACGCGGAAAATCATTTTCTATGAGGAAAATGTTCACAACAGAGCACTAATGGCCATGGCAGAAATAACTGCAAAAGTATATGCGAAATTTAGTAGCTGAGGTGTATGTGACCCGAGTGCATGAAAATGGCTTTCCGAGAAAATTGTTTGAATTGGGCAAAATATGCACCAGCCGATAGTACTCGGCGAGACCTTTAATTCTATATACCGAGGGTTCCAACCACCACGATAAAATATTAAGAAGCATTTTCTTCTACGAATGGTAGCTGGAAATATTCTGACGCGAACAGTGAAACTCGTTTTCCTATAGGAAATAACTCTACCGAGTTAGAGCCGAACTAAGGGGCGTAAATTCTGTAATCTCAGTTTGAATAAAAAAGAGGGAAATACTAAAAAAAGTGAGTATGGGAATGACTATAAATAGCTATTAAAGCCTACGATTATAGAAGTGTGGGTACACATACTTCACCTCAGAACCTAAGGAATTCGATTCGGTGTTAGATTGTCTAAAATGCAATAGAACAAACGTTGACCCCCCCCCCCCACGGCTCCCTGGCTTAATTTAAACACACATTGTTAATAAAATATGTTCAGAGTATCATTATTCATCGTTTAAGATATCTCCCATGTCTAGAGGTGTCGGGCCTAAAATGGTCATTCCGCTTTACATAATGAGCTTTCGCCCTTTTGCATGTAACCGGAGTAATTACATGGAAAAGGGCGAAAGCTTAAAGTAAGTGGTGCAAGTGAGTGAGTTGCTATGGCAATAATTACCGAAATTATTAAATATAAGAAAAAAGCAAATAAAAATAAAATACAAAAAGAAAGCTTTTATAAGCATTACAAGCAATCAAAAGGGACATTAAATTAAATCGCGCAAAACAAGGACTAGATTGTTACAGGTTAGCGTACAGAAAACAGGTGAATACTCAGCTATGGCCAGAAAAATATTTGAACGCATTAGTTTTGAAATTGCTGACAGGTTGTTGATTATTTTATAGTTGTAGGTAAGGAGTTCCAAATCCTGACACCGTAAACGAAAAAGATCTACTGCTCTGTTTGTATTTACTAGGGCGGATGACAAGTTGGAAGTTTCTGGATGACTTAAGCTTCTGAAGTATACTAGACAAGAAATTAGGTGCAAAGGATCTAATTATCTTAAGAACTGTGAAAGTGACATGATAGCCTACGTAATTATCCAAAGTACAATTTAAAATGCTCCGAATATGCATTAGAAATTTTACTCGAAGCGACTGAAATTGAAGATTTTTCGCACACAGGAGTTAAATGCCCTATTTAGTTTCCTTCTACTAATATTGTCGGTCTTGCAGTATACTATAATACCATACAGTACAATTGGGAGAATTAGAGTGGAAAGAATACTAGTGCGGATATTCTGAGGAGTGTATTTTGCAAGAAATCAAAGTTTGCGGAGTGTACCATACACCTACCCTATAACTTTTTTAGCTTGGCATCACCTAGTCTTCTTGGGGGAAAGTTGCTTGTGTCAAGACTATTTGGACTAATTAGGATTGCTTGGGATTTCGATTAGTTTAACAACAGTTTGTTTTCAATAGCCCAGCCAGACAAACTAGTAAGTTCACAGCTCATGAACTCTACAACATCTTTCATGAATGTAGGAGGAGCAGATAAAGTAAGCTGAATATCATCGGCATACAACTGGATATTTCCTCAGCGGATTACTTCAAGTAAATCATTGATGTATAACAAGAAAATCAACGGTCCGAAGATTGACTCCTCTGGAATCCCAGAGAAGGTACGTCTATTACTGCAAGCACTGACAACCATTTGAAACCTATCCGTAAGATAAAAAAATATTTAATTAATAGCACAACTTTGAAGCAGAAAGGATGTATGATAGCTCAGCGAAAATCTCAATTAAGGCGACGATTAGGCTGATAGTATACTCACCTACGCAAACAATAAATTATATGTCAGCATGGGAGGGGGGGGGAGTTGAGTTATAGGAAGATTAGGAAAATATGCTTCTTTTTCATGCAACACCCTGTATATTAAAATGTACATGGCTTACGGTCATCGTTAAGACTGCTCAACCAGCCCCGTACTCCTCTTCTCTCCGGAGTTATGGCACTTCAAAAGAAAAATATCAAATTTTTTATTTTTTTATTAGCCCAATCTTTTTTTTTTTTTTTGTGAAAAAACCCTTCTTAAAATATTACTTTTGTTACAATATGTGGAAAGTGTGCACTCTCCTTTTTTATTTGACCTATGTCCCAACTGTAAGTAAATCAAAGTGAAACTTTATTTTATAATTGCTTTCGTAAACGAAAAATGGACATAACCAACTTCCTAACTAGATTTAAGACTTCCTGTCAGCATCCTATAGAAATTCTCTTTAATGAAAAATTTCACTGGACACCGGACAACTTCGAATAAGTTTTAATGGAGTCATTTTATATCTCTGCTGATTTCTATACGAGCTCGCTAGCTAAAAAAAATCTCCGAGGTACCTTCGACTCTATTGAGGGACATGCTCCTATTTGTAGGTTCATACTGAAAATTTACAATAAAATTAATTACGTTGAAAACTTAAATTTTTCCAGCTATGTATCTAATTAGGTTTACATACATACACATACACATAGCTATATACTTTCCTGACTTCGTCATTAATCGACAGTCCCGCAGGGTGGGCACTGACTAATTAAGAATTAACCATAGACACAGGTTACGGTGGACAGTAAACGAAGCAACTGATATTATCCACAGCATAATTAATTTTAATTAAAACCTAAGTGAAACTTTTATTTACAATGTTAACAAAAACCAGAAAAAAGGATTTTTTAACTACGAATTTTGTATGGCAATTTTTTTTAAATTTGTATTTTTATTTTTTTTTTTTTTCAACTGTTAAAATGGCAGCAGAGAGTCTATATTTTTTTCAGGATTCAAATGCTACAAATTTGATGAAAACATTTTCTTTTAAAGGTGGCTTGCTTTTTTAATTGTTTGCTTTGTTTTTTTATTAGAAATATTCAACCCCAACCGGAATTTTTTCAAAGCGACCCTTTTTTTTCTTTCTACTTAGATACAGGAAAATTTCATAATTTTTTTTACATTTAAGTTTAGCATTTTTGTTTTGTTAATTTTTGTTTTTGTTTTATTCTATGAATACCCTACAATTTGTGATTGTTCTAAAGATTTTTTAATTAATTACTCGAAGGATCTCACAAGCCAAAAGCATTTGTGACATCCTACTTACACGACTGGACGTGCTTTTTATTCGTTAAACACATGTGAAACAAAATATATCTATGCTCAAATTTTCATTTATTATACTTTGAAAATTTTTAGTAAACTTTCTAGTCTAAGTACTTTTTTCTAATCAAATCTAGAAAATTTATATCAATCGTGCCAGGTGTGGTGGCATAAGAAGTTTCCTAGCCGGACGACGAAGTTTGACTTTGATTTAGGACACTTTAGCAGTTCTATTGCTCATGTCATATGTAGGTGTTGCTCGTGTTACTACTGTCTTAAAACCCTGTGGAATTAAAATCATCTTTATGTTGGGACAGGAACAGGATGACTGATGGACGAATCTCTCTTTTAATTTTAAAACAAGGCATGTAGACTTGTAGATACGAATAGAATTCTACATATTTCACAATTAAAGCAACCTGAGATAAAATGTCATATCCATTTCCATTTACTAAGTACTTATAAATTCCACAAATTAGGACAACTTTCCTAACCACAGAGTTTATACTTGCGTTAAATTTAAAACAAGTTTCAATGCTATCCTATTTTTAAATAATGGTAATTTATCTTGCCGACTTTGGTAATAGTGAATTATGTATATAGACGATGTTTTTATCTTGATCTTGATACTTCCATAAGAAAGGCTTAACTTTGGGGGAAAAAAGCTGAAGAAAAATAGTCAATAAAAGTCACACGACATCCATTTTCTTTAAATATGACCCTTGAATCCCTCCCACCAATCTCACTTTAGTTTGAAGTAAAAGTAAAAATATTTTCACTTTTTCCGTGTTTTAAGGGAGGACTTTGATTAATGATAATGGTACCCACTTAGGACACTTAAGGACGAATATTTATTTCTTTCTTTTCTCGCTAGGCATGTTTTTTCGTTTTTATAAATTTTTATTTTGTAAATTCATACTTACAACAACGAATTACAATGCCATTTCAGATTATTAGGAGGCGATAAATATTGTACAGGGTGGGCCAACTTAGACTGACATTGGCATTTTCTGTCGCAAACAAAATCAATCTATTGTAGCCGTTGTGGTGCATCCGTCGGCAATAATTCTTGGGCCAATTGAATTTTATAGGGAAACATACTCAGATAAACTTTTAGAATACGTCGTAGCGATGTTCTGGAGATGACCAATTGATTAGCACGTCGACGAGTAGAGACAGTTGGATCCGTGTTAACACTTTCTCGTACAGCATCTACAAATTGTTCAGTGCAAACAGGTCGAACAACATTTCTTCGTGGTTCATCACCTACTGAACCCCAATTCTCAAAACGGGTCATTAAGCTTGTTACAGTGTTGACGGTTGTTTACAGTGACTGACGGTATTTTCTTTGCGCCGTAAAAATTGATCGTCAGGAAGCATAATAAAATTCAACAATATTTACACGTTCTTGCACTGAGTATAATGACATTATAAAAATAAATAAAATAAAAAACTTTAAAAATAAAATAATTATAAGCATTTAAAATCAGTCAGTCCAAGTTCGCCCACCCTGTACGTAGCTTACTGCTGTGTTATGGAATATACGGATAATGTGGAATATGAATAGATATCTTATTGTCCCTTAATATATTAGCTTCAATGTTTTAAAGGTAAATTATATAGTCTGTCGAAAAACAGGATAAGGAAAATGTTCCAAAAAAAGTAATCTAAGGCTTTTTCTTATCTTTTTTCTTGTATTTTTACAACAGTCAGGGACATGAAAGGTTCCAATAAGGCCGCAAGTCTAGGTGAGGTCAGTTTTTCAGCTCATCCACAGATAGAAGTGTAGACCTAAGCGTATCCAGCCTACTCCGGCAAAACGACAGACAAGCACACATAATGTGTTCGAATGTCTCAGGATCTCCTTCTAGGCATGACAGACATAAAGGGCTGTCAACAATTCCCAACCTTGTTAGATGAGCTTGAAGCGACTTGTGGCCAGTAATAATACCAACCACAGTTCTGCATTGTTTCTTTCAGATCCCCAAGTTATACAAATTCCTATTAGGCCCATGAAGAAAAAGTGTTATATAGCTGCAAATACTCAGATTCGTCTATCTCTGCTTATGCTTCATACGAGCATCCGTTTTTGTAAGAGACCCGGTACCCAAGGTGGTAGTGCAGACAACTGCTTCCGGCACATTCTTCATGATCCCTATCTGCCAAGGGACAGCTCGTTGCAGATATATAGCTAATTTGCAGACGACTTGCAGTCCTCTAGTAACTTAGGTGTTATCCGAGTGCTAGTCAGATCCATCAATGCTGCTTGTGCGATGCCCTTTCCATAGATCTACATATCAAGGACTATCTTTATTGCCATTGGGATGGCGAAAACTTCGGCCTGGAAGACAGTGGTGTACCTTGGAAGGTACTTGGAAGTGAATATCAACTCAGATTCAATGAAGTAAATACCAGCGCCGGCTTTTTCAATAGTGAGCGATCCGCTGGCGAAAATTTTCAGAGCGGAGCACGGAAGGCTCAAAAAAGCACTTCACTCAGCCCTTGATTCTCTTTCAAGAAAACTCACAGCGATGCGATGACCAAAATGAAGCTCTGGTACCATCGCATCACGTGGCGTACGGGCCAAAGCGTAATGAGAAGTACCAGTCCAGTCGTCTTCCCAGCATCCTCATGAGCGCAACGTACACACAGTCCTTTTTCCATATGCCCGTATGGCAAGATCTAGTGTTGGCAGATTGAAGAAGAACTCTGAAGCAGCAGTAGCCGTTCTCCAGACCAGCAAGCGTTTGGAGGCCCGCCAGCTTCCGGATCGCAGTCCGAACTTGCGTCCTTGCCAATCATACAAATGAGGCATATGTGAGCATTGGTCATACAGCCGAAGTGTACCTGCAGTGCCCAACATATCTTGTGCAGCCAAATGTTCTCCTGCATTGAACACACTTTTTTTATTTTAAATATCAAATAGATAAAAATTTGATAGTTTATATACAAAAACGGAAAATTTTATATTAATTGCGAACACGCCTTTTGCACAAGTCTGAAATTTAATTTATTCAAGAAATAATAGATTTTTTGTTTGTTTTAATGATGAGAAGCTCAGGACATACCGAATGTTACTATAGCCTTACCAGGGAAGAAAGAAGGGTTCGGAAATTAAGGAAAATGTGTTGGAGTAAAGGAGGTGACAGTGTGCATTCCATTTGAATATTTGCTGCTCATAACTGGTCGGCAGAGGATAATAAATCCTTCAGCATTCATACTGTTCTGTTTGCGAAGGATTCGAGACTTTCAAGGTACCCAAATATCTCGCACAAGTCAGAAAGAAGTGAGTATGAGTATTTGCGTACACACTGATTTTCGGTATCCTTGAAAATGCTTGCAACAATAACCACATAATTAAAAATTAAAATATATATATATTTCAATATCCTAAAAGCAAAGTTTCCATAAATCTTCTACTTTTATGTGATATTTTGACATTTATGAGAAGAATTTTGACGTAAAGTTATGCCGACTAGTACATAGATGCATAGGCGCACTAACAAATTATAGACAAAAGTACTTACATAGTCTCACAACTGCAAGAAAAAGTTTTTCAATATTTTACGTGCATGGCACATAGCACAATCTAGAATGTCTTCTTAGCACATAAATTGACTATTCCAAGGAAAAACTTTTTCTTTCTTTGGAAGTGCAAAAGACTTAATATCAAAAGCAAGAAAAAAGAACTATGAGGTGTTTCCAAGTCGGCGTATTTTTATATGTTGGAATTTTTTCGCTCCATACTGAAATGATGTTTTACACAATTTTATAACTCTATACACTAAGCTTATTTGATTTATATCTGAAATATTTCTTAGGCTTATAATAAAATCGTTTGAGAATAAAAGCAATACACCCTAGAGTAGTCTAGACAGATGGGCACATCCAATGATAATTACTGCATTCTTTAAGTTTTCGTGAATATTATTACTCATGATTTTTTTTCTTCTTTTATTAAAATTAAATTCCCATCAAATTATGTATTATCTAGTCGTCACCAGAGAGGTTGTTGGCTCAAATACAAAGCAGACCTAAGATTTTTCTTTCGCATGACGTATATTTAAATTAAAACTTAAAGTTTTCGTTTTATTTTTTTTTATTTTAAATTTCTTGAGTGTATTCAGTCATATTATATTTGAACAGACACATAAATACACGGATGAAATTATTTGAAGCGAAGAGGTTTAAATGTCACCTTCACCTTACTAAATTTAAGGTGATTAATAACAAGCGTGGACTCTTTGTATATTCTGCCAGCCAAAAAATGACCAAAAATCCAAAGATCAAATAAACTCCAATATATTGTTATTAATTAAAAAGATCAGAAATATTACTGGAATTTTTTCATATCTAAACATGCATTCAAGATCACTTTATTCTTCAAATAGGATAGATTGACGCATAGGTGGCACTACGAGATGTATTTTATTACACAGTATTTTATCAAATTGGGAAACCGAAAATTATGTTAAGAGTTTGCCAAAAAAGATCCTGCGAAAATATTAAATAATGGTTGCCAGAGAAATTCTGCTGTTTTTGCTGAAGATCACGTAAGTTACTAAAGCCATCAGTTCTATATTTATTATTATTTTTTATTTATTCTGAATAAATAATTTTTTTTTACGTTTAAAAAAGAACCCAAAGGATCCAATGAAATAGTATCAAATTATACTGACAAAACTAAAAGCAATGCTCACGTAAAATATTATAAAACTGATCATTAAGTATTCCAAAAAGGCTTTCGGCCATTTATATATAATATACTATAAATGGAAGAGGGCGACGTTTGGTTCTAATAGATACACTTACTTAATTGCGTACCTATGTTCTGAACTAGAGGGAGACATCTTATGCAATATACATCTGTACTTTTTACAGAAAAAAAAAGGTTTTGTAAAAAGAAAATTATTCATCATTGCCTTATTATTTTCTTCTAAAAAAAGTTTAATTTTTAAGCTAATAGCAATTTTCTGGGGTTTGCTGAAAAATTTTCTAAAACTTTCTTTCGAGAAAGGATCAGATGCGTGTTGATATCTTCCAATATATAAACCTCTAAAAAGAATTCTGCGTTTTTTTTGAAGTCACTGATATACTACTTTTGTTTGAGCATGTATCCCCTATAATTAATAATAATAATAATAATTTTTGAATTGTGTTATACTTATCGTCTGAGGAACTGTGCTGTATCACGGAGAGAAGGAAATATTTGAGATTACCAAAAACGCCTGTCAATTCAACAATTTCCGGCTTTGATTTTCAGCTAAAAGCATAAACTGTTGATTTTACTTTTTAATTTAATAGTTAAATCATCAAAATTAGTTAATGAAACTACTTTTCATTGTAAAAAGTTCGTTTTACCTTTAGCTCTTTTGGATGTTGAATTTACAAATTATACAAAATTTACGCTGCAAAGAAGTTAAAAAAAGAAAAATTAATAAAAAAGTAACCAACATGTATTGTTGCTGTTTGTACCACTCTAAGGTCACGCACATATGTCAAAAGCCTTAAGAAGCATCTTAGAATTAGCAGATCACTTATTTTGCTAATAATCTTTTTTTTCTTTGATGGCCATAAATATTATATTATCTTTTTATAGATAAAATGTATATCTGTAATTGCCATAAATATGTAATGCTAATTCGAAATAGCAATACTTCTTCGGAAAATCTCCTTAAAATACTGAAGTATTTGCTTTTTACACAAAATCCAAGGATATATTATGTTGTATGCTTGTATGTTTGTGTGCTTGAAAGTATGTGAATATTAAGTAAACGCTTAGTATAAGTTTTTACGTAGAAAATTTATGAATATACTAAGACCCACTGACAAGTTTATGGATATTAAAAAGGGATTTATTTTATTATCTTTTTCAGTGGACAATATTTTATGTGTCTCGTGAATTTTAATTCTACGAAATATGATTGTTAATGATCACTGAAACCTAACACGTCAATAACTGAACAAATAATAAATATGCTTTCTTTAGCCATGTATAACTCTTCATTTTTTTTTTTTTTTATTATTAAGCCAAGCTCAGGAGATACCCTATGATGCAAAGCACAGCATGGCAGGAAGGAGATAGGGAAAGGATTAGGGGATATCAGGAGAGTGGCGGAGGTGCCGATGTATGTCGCCCTTAAACTTCCGCAGATTGTATGCCGGAGGAAAAACAGAAGATGGTAAGCTGTTCCACATTCGAACTGTTCGGGATAAAAAAGCATCACGGAATTTTACTGTACGGCCGAAAGTAATTTGAAGGGTTAGAGGATGTGCGCGGTTTGCAGCGCGAGTATTGCGTGCAGGAATCATTCTACAAGGGATTAGACTAGATATTTCATCAGAACATTGACCATGCATATAGCGATAAAGGAGCGAAAGGTATCCAACATTGCGGCGGTGCTCGAGTGAGTCGATATGACAAGTTACTGCCAAATCGCCAATAAGCTTGAAGGCTCTTTTTTGGACAATATCCAATGAAGCTAAGGCTGTGCGACCAGCACCGGCCCATATATGGGAGTTGTATTCCATTCTAGGTCTAATGTAGAACTTGTAGAGGAGCGCTATATTTGACGGGCTGAAATATTTCTTACACCTTTTCAGAAATCCAAGACATTTCGATGCTTCTTTGGCAACAGAGAAGATGTGATCTGTCCAGTTTAACTTACTGGAAATATTAATGCCAAGAATGCTTAGTGACGGTGAATCAAAAATTAATGCTACATCAAAAGAAACGGGTGTGGTTAAGTTATGATCTTGTTTTAATGAGATGAGACAGCTTTGAGTCGTAGATGCATTGAATTCGACGCGATTCGCTTTGCCCCAAGCGAGGATACTGTTAAGATCTTTATTCAATGATCTAGTCATGCAATCTCGTTTAACACATGCGGCATTCCCCCTGGATTCCGCAAGAGTGCCAAAGGAGTAAGCGAAATCAAGAGTACTGTCATCTGCGAAACTATGGATGGGATTGAAAGTAAGGGAAAGCAGAGACCAAGTGCTTTAAGTTTGGATAAACGGGCTGGATGCCAGATTCTGTCAAAGGCTTTTGAAATATCTAGGGCAACGATTTTAGACTCACCAAAATTGTGAAGACTACGGTTCCAACGTTCCGTGAGAAATGTCAGCAAGTCTCCAGATGTGCGTCCAGCTCCGAAGCCATATTGGCGATCGTTGATGAGATGATTAGTTTCTAGATACTTCATTAATTTTGAGTTATTGATAGATTCAAAAACCTTTGAAAGAATCGAAGTGATCGCAATTGGTGGATAATTTGAGGGATCGCTACCCTCTCCTTTCTTGGGAATAGGCTGAACGTGAGCTAGCTTCCAAGCAGTTGGAAATTTTCCTGTCGAATAAGACAAGTAGAATAGTTTGCGCAGAGGTTTAGCCAAGGATGAGGCACAGCTTTTAATTAACAGGGGCGAAAAACCATCAGGACCTGCGGCTTTGGAGACGTTGATCCCCTTAAGGACCCTGAACACATCCCTCGTACGAATGTGTATTGGCTCTTGTACACATTTACACGGGCGATGCAAAACAGGTGTTTGTGAAGTGGGTGGAAGACCAGAAACCTTTGCTACCTTTGCGGCTTGCCAAGATTCTTTGTCTTGTATTCTGGTCAAAAAGAAATTTTTCTCTCTGTATAATGGACTTGCAGGTGTTCCCTCCAGTCTTGCAGACTTGTTTCATTTCCGGACATGGATGCAATTGATAGGCGCGAAAAGCAGACTCTTTCGCTTTTATAGCTTGGTTGCACTTATCGTTAAACCAGGAGCGATCATGCTGTTGTTGAGATCTGCTGTAAGAATACGGAATGTATTCACGCATGCCAAGATTTAGTATGTTGCTAAATTCTAATGTACATTCATCAACATCCCTCGAAGCAAAACAGAACGACCAATCAATTTCTCTAAGATACTTATTGAGACTTTCCCAATCAGCATTCTTATAGTGCCAAAGAAGCCTACTTGTAGGTGGAGAAGTGGGGCGGCACAGGTTTGAGGTGGTTAGTTGAGACGTGATTAGACAGTGGTCTGAGTTACCAAGAGGAGAGCCGACTGAGATGGAATATTTGTCAGGGTGAGATGACAGAAACAAATCTAGTAAATTGGCCCTATCTCCAGCTGCATCAGGGAGTCTCGTCGGCGCATCCACTAGCTGATGTAAATTGAAAGATTCACAAAATAGTTCAACGAATCGGCCCACAGGACTTGTGGTAGAAGAATATCTGAGCCGCGGTATGTTATGGACATTAAAATCGCCTGCCAGGACGATTTCGGAAGAGGGGGAGACAGAACGCAAATGATCAATATTACTGGAGATGTTGTCAAATACGGATACCGTGTCGTCATCAGACATATTTGGGCTGCGATAAAGGAAACAGAAGTATATGATGTGCTTGTGAAGTTTGAACCTAATCCAGATATAGTTAAACTCTGGATTGGCAGAAGAAAAATCTTGAAGAATGGTGAAGGCCACATCATTTCGAATATATACTGCGATCCCTCTATGCTGAGAGAAAAGAGGCACGAAGCTGTAACCAGGGATGTGATACTGATTAATATCAGCATCAGAAACGACCTTGGATTCACTTAGCGCAAGAATTGCCGGATTTTTTGAGTTAAGGTGGCAGTACACTGAAAACCGATTTGCTCTTAATCCGCGAATGTTACAGAAATCTAAAATGAAATTCTGCATGCTGATGGCAAAAACAAAAAGCAAGAAAAGAAAGCGACACACAACAACACAAAAATTTGGGCGCCATCAGCAGCAGTCAACGACACAGTGAGGTAAATATTGTATATATTTCTTTTAAACTGGTTGCATCACATAAGTGATAATAATTTTGTGCATAGTAAGTTCCTTACTTGTATTAGCACTTTACTGCTTTATAATCTTCAGTTGAAATGTTACGGCAAATTAAGTCATTTCTCACAGAACTACAAAACTTCGAGTCCCTTACTTTTTTTTTTTTTATAAATACTTCTCTTTTATCAAGAAGTTCAAAGCTAAACTGAAACTGAAACCTGACAGCAAAAGAGTTGGCAATATTAACACATGATCTGATTTCTTTGGCATACGATTAAAGTTCTTGGTGATTACTTTCGGATGTAAATGACGACAAGTATTTGTTATTGTGTGTTGAAAATGTTCAGTATTATTCAATTTATTGCTTATAAACTTGCACTCTTTTTGAAATTTGCCACGCAACTTACTGAAAATATGCGTGTCAATTCTTAACTATTACCAAATTATTGTGTGAGAGGCAAATCTGTAGATTTTACTACTTTGGCCAAATAAGCAAGTTCAAATCGGTCAGATCAACTGCTTACTTACAAAGTCTATAAGTCGGATGGGTACAATGGCAGCGGATTCAACGTATTTTTATTTGAATTAACAGATCATTATTATTAAAAAGGATTGCTAAATCTACCATTCATACCATTTTACCATCAACAGCTTCAATTTGTTGAATTTACGATTTTTCTCCTCTCCGTGAAGGATATGCAAAAACAGTCTTAAAAATATAACTTGCATGATTTCAAAATAGAAGGGTGGCTATAAATATGGATATTCATCAAAAGACAATTTAAAAATGTGATTAGAGAAATTAGAGCTTTTCTCATAGTCTGAATCCAGCTTCCTTTAGTTGCGTATGCCGTTGCACTTTGTTCATAACTAATATGTTGAATGCAAGAATATACTTGAATATAAAAGGTATCTATTAAACAATGATAAGATGAGCGCAAAACCCAGTTGACACTGCACCTACTCTTGCTCAAATATCTGTGAACTTTGATTTTTATCACTATCTCCTCTGCTTTTAATTTTTTTTCATCTTTTTTTGTATTCTTTATCATATCGCAATTATGTCTCCTTGAAATCTGCCACTCCCTTCTCCCTGTGGTACTGTAAGACGAAAATTTATCCGGCACAATTTATTCGAACAACAAGGACAAAAAAGCTTTTTTAGTGCTTCCTTTTGTCACAATATAAAAATACTTGAAGCTAAAGAAAATCTAATTATTTTCATTGAAATGTAATGGAAAAGTAATTATGTAATTAAGTTTATTGATACCTTTAAAAAAAGTTTTTTTTAAAGATTTCCGAGACATACACGTACGGAACAACGAGGAATTAATGACTCAATTAAATTTTTCAAGAATAAAAAATTTCGTCTTCTCCTTCATGCAATTTAGTAACAATGTTTTATCTAATAAATATATACACAACAAGGGTTGAAAAAGAGAAGATTTTCTGAATGAGAAAAAAAACAGAGCCCCACCGGAAATGCGTAGGTATGTGTATACTCCAGAGAGACAGAAAGGAGACCAAAGCCCATCATTTAAGTGCCCAGAAGCGGCAGTAAAGTAAGCCCAGAAAAGGTTATCTAATGAAGAATCCTTTCAATTCACATCGCCAAAAGCTGTGACCACCAACAGCATAGAATTTGGCCGGATTTCAATTTTCACCAAACCAAACCACTCCACAGTTCATTTAAGGAAATTAAAATCTCGGGTTTTTGGTTCATTTAAGGTAAGCCGTGTAGCCCTTAGTAACATAGGATATATGTATATCTACTTGTATATATAGCTACATATAAATAAGGGTTCCTTTTTCAGGATGCGATTTATGATTATATTTCGACATTTCCCTGGATTAATATTTTTATGATCGCACTCTGTGAAAACGTATTCTTAACTCTGTCCTCCCGTCCACAATTTAGGTATGACATCATTGGATTTGGATTAAAACCCTTCAGTTTTTGGTGGTGATAAATACACCAACATATTTCTGGATTTAAAAAAATGTAAACATTGTACAAAAGTCAGTAAAATTTGCAGATTGCTATTATTATAGGAACATTTACTGTCAATCCAGTACAGCTTAGGTTCTCCGTCGCTATTATTTAATTTTCTACTCATCCTATTCATTTTGTTAGCTGGAAGAGTATCTATACTCTCACTGCAGAAAAACTTGTGTTAAATTATAAATTATGGGAAACTTGGATAAGACTTAATAGTCATTTTTTCACCTTTTTTACTTAATTATTAGAAAGTTAGGAACTTGAAAATCACGATAACAACTCTTACTGTGAGAGCTAGTCTCGGACGTGGGTGGGAGTGCCGGTTTGTAATGGACAACTCAGTTCTTTAAATTCAAATATAAAATTTTATTAAATAATTCGTTGTCTTAAACTAATATCACAAAATTCATTTACAATAAATTTCAGAACTAAACTAACCTACAAACTACCACAAAAATTCAATAAAAAAGTTCAAGTAAAATAAATCCAAACTAAAACAAAACAAATTAAAAATTGAAATTAAAATTCTGGTGAATCCTGTTCCGGGTTCTGATCAATTATTCTTTCTGAAACAAAGATAGAAGAATACCAGAATTAGTTAGCTGTCATTAGAATGAATGAAATATTGATGCTGCTAGTGCGTGAGGGCACAAGGGCAGCAAATGCTTCTACAAAAAAACTAATTCAGATTAGCCTCCTGGTGTAGATTTACTGTATCACAGGTGGTAACAATATGTTTCTATAAGGTAGAAGCCCTTTTATGGTGCGTGATGGCACAAAGTAAGTAAAATACTTCTGCTCGTACGTGAGGGCACAAGGAAGTAAAGTGCTCTAATTTTAATCTAGTCAGATTAGTCTCTGACTGTATTCTGAGCGTGCGCAGAAATATAGCAATATGCTACTATAACGAAGAAAGCAGATTAGTCTCTGCAGCAGAGTTATTCCTCTGTAAATGTGAGCAGGAGATGTAGCAGATTATTCTCTGCAGCAGAATTATTCTTCTGCTTAGGTGTGGGACGGAATATTGCAGATTAATCTCTGCGCAGAATTAATCTTCTGCTTAGGTGTGGGATGGATCTTTTTGCAGATTAATCTCTGCGCAGAATTAATCTTCTGCTTAGGTGTGGGATGGAATTTTTGGAATTGATAGGATTTTCAGTTTAATCTCTGATATATAGAATTAATCTTCTATATGAGGTTTGGGAATTTTATTCTTTTTACTCGCATTAGTCTCCGAATCAAATGAGCTCTGAACCAAGAATGATTTTCTGCTGCGGCTCGTCGGCTTTTATAGCCGCCGCATCCAGTTATGAGCTCTCGCCTCTCGGTGTTGCCCTAGCGACGTTTGTTGGATTTAATGACTGAGGCGAAATCTAATGATTTGACGTAATGTCAATTGCTGTCATCAACAAATGTAGGAGGAATGTATGTTTAAGGTAAATTTATAATGTTTTTACATGTTAATGTTAAAATTAATAAACTCTTTGTGTTATTTTTAGATAATATTCTTGATTGGGGACATCCTGGGATGCTGCTGGGCTAAAGAGAGGAATTTCTTGGATTTTAGATAAGTATTCTTGTTTATAATTTTTTAAGATTTGAATACTTTCTGTTTTGTTTTTAATTTGTTTTAGGCTGGACGAGGAATCAGTGTTTTGGCAATGGGGAAATAATCAAGCGACCTCAAATATATAGGTGGACTGAACAGTTACCAAACAAAATTTTCAATCTTTATCGAGAGATAAAATACAAAGTAAAAAAAAAATATTTTGGTTTTCTTTGGTTTATCGGCCCCAAAGACTCGTAATCCAAATGTGCACATTGATTACGGTAACTTAGGCAACTTCATTCGGGTTTAGATCGAGAATATAAATTGTTCGCCTAAGTTACCTGTAAAGCAATCAACTTAATGTACTTCTGGCTCATATTTCTATGCACTGGGCTTAAACTCTGCCGGCGTTATTATAGCAAAATAGTGAAAATTTTTAAAAGTTATGAGAATACTTTAAGCTGCACTTGTTTCACGTATTTTAATCACATCCAACATAAATTGTTGGTTCAAACAGCTAAAAGAAGAGGACGAAAAGGAAGAAAAGAAAGAAGAAGAAAAGTCGAGGAAGAAAAAAACAAGAGAAGAAGGAGTCGAGAAAGAAAAGAAATAAGAAAATAATTAAGAAAAGGATTAAAGGTAGAATCGCTGTTGAAGATTATTTTTTATCTCATCTTAATGTTAATAAATTGAAAACGAAATTAAAAATCTTAATTACCAAGTCATAAATAATGTGATAATTTTGAGAGAATAATTTAAATTCGTACAAATTTTTTTCCCTTTTCAACGGCATTATTCGAAAATTTAATTCGATCAAATATTTTTAAATTACAAATTTCAATATGGCTACCCTTAACTCAAAATTTCCTACAATTTTCTCAGTTGGTAGCATTGAGATGGGCTTTTTTTTCAACCAATTAGGAAAATGCACAGCAGGCATTACATGTAAACCATTGATGTTATTTTTACTGTTAATAATAAAAGACCTACCCTTCCCTCACACCATTTGAAATTATATTCCTTTCCTAGCAGTGATCTCCGGCGTTCACTTCACTGTGATTAAAAGGCTACTGGAAGAGGCAAGTGCGAAAGGCAATGCGTTCTACATTTTCTTGACGGTTAAAATTGTTTTGACCCCATGCGCAGACTTAAGGGTTAAATCTTGGAAGAAACTCATAAAGACGTATTAGACGAAAAGTTAGGTTATTCTGAATTTTATTAATAATTTTGCAATTAGGTTCCGTTATTGGTGTACGTTATGAATTCAGCAAGGTGACTCTGTTAGTGCACTTTTATGATAAGTATTCATCCGTATTGGAGTACTTTTCTACACCTCATCTATATTAAGAAATCCTCCGTGTTTTCAAACAATTTCATATGTAATTTTTTTTTTCCAAGATTTGCTTTCCGCTTGGAGTATATATGTACGAACACGGTATGGACTTCACATAATTGAAATGACCTCATTTAATAGTTTTTATTAACTGAGTACCTGCATTTTATGTGTAGTAACAAATTTAAATAATTTATTAATATTTCGTTCTAGTATTAATTCTAGTGGAAAATGATTTACCAACTATAATTTCACTAAATTGCAGTGAGCTGGCGTGAACAGTATCAGATTATTGTATAAAAAATAAAATAAAAAATACCAAGAATTTTCAGGATACAAACATATTGTGATATTTACATATACATTATATAGCGTGTGTCCTTCATGTAATCTGTGCAGGATTTTTTTCTTTTTTTAAATTAAACGCAATAGTAGTTAACACTGGTTCGTTAGTATTCATGAAAATGCCACAGGCCGACATGGAATTTTAATATCCTTAATCTCGGTAAATATTGTGTACCTAATTGGAATGGCGTGTAGTGACAAAAAGGTCCGATGAAAATTATGTTCATGGAAAATTTTTAGTAAGCAATATGTGGACATAATATGAAAGCATACGAGTACCTATATGCACTAGGCAGAATTATTAGCTGCTAGGAACACTTTAAGGATGTTGAAGGGGTTTTCAGAACGTAAAATTTGAATTATGTGGTAAGATTTGATAGGATGCGGTATCAGGAAAGATAAATTCTATATCTTTGCACGTGACTAAAGATCTAGGCCTCATGGCTTCCTCAAAGCGTTGTCAAAATTTCGAGTCGAGCAGCTAGTCTTACTTAAAACTAGCCGCAAAGCTTGCTTTGCATAATATTGGATATTGCTCTCTCAATCCTATTTCGGTGTCTAGAGGTCTGTTTTTAATGTAAAAATAGCAATGATAACAAAGGCTATAATTTTGTTGTCAATTCTCTGATGCAAGCCTTGAAGCTCCCTGCGAGGAAACATAAGAGAGGCCATGCCTTAGATGTGTTTCTAGCTTGAGCGTCGACTACTTGGATGGATCGATTGAAGAGATTTGTCATCCCAACGGGGTCTCCGGAACGTAGGCCTTAGCAGGGCCCACTGTTAATCCTCCAGACATATGAGTAATTGCTCATAGGCTCCAAACGGATGTTCTTAAGAATTTCAATACTGTCCCGCAACCATCCGTGCCGGCTTCGTGCAGCTCGACCAGGAACTGTAAGCCAAGAAATGTGTAACGCTTTCCTGAGAGAGTCGGACAGTGGCAAAGAAAGTGAGTCGCCATTTTGGATTCCTCACCGCATCCCCTGCATATAGGATCGCCAACAAGCTCCATCCTGTGTAAGTGAGCCCAGTGATAACTGACGTCAGGGTCCTTTGTAGTTCTATTCTAAAGGTCTTCTAACCAAAGACGAATGCGTTGGTCGGCGTAAACCGAAATATTAGACGAAAGGTGTTTTGGTGTAATCTCGATTGTGGGGAGGATGTCTCCGACGGTGGACCAAGACGAGCAAGCTCGTCCATATTTTCATTCACGCTGATATCGTTATAGCCTGGCACCCAAGGAACGAGTATTCCACACTCCAATACCAGTTTGAGCAGATGGCAGTCTCCTTGTTCTGAGTATCTGAGTTAAGAACAAGTCTTCCTGAAACCTACTTCAATATGATGCTCGGCATAGAAGACACATGCCGCGGTGATTTAGATAAATATTTGGAGCTGTCTGTGTAGATAACGGGATTTGTCAATGGCTCAATTAGAGTATGAGACTCCAATTCGGCTCTAGATGAAATTTTCAATTTGAAGTTGCTTTTCAGCTTAGAGCATGTAATCGCTGTCCCTGTCTTGAATCTCTTCCATGGTCACGTATATGCGTTTTTGCCCATCTTCTTCTTAGTGGTAAATCTGATTCCGTAGACCCCAAGGATCCATATTTTATTCTCAAAGGATATTTATGATTTAACCTACTGAATTCATTTCATTTCTTACTAAACATCATCACAACTGTGCACATTCGTGTTTTAAGCGTTTCATAGTTCTGAAAATATCTCCTTTTTTACGCAGTTATTTGAAGTTTTATATAAAATAAATATATGTACTGTCAGCCGTACAATAAAATTTCGAACTATGCGAATGTCGAACGGTCTACCATCTTGTGTATTTCATCAGATTTACAATACGTGAAGCTCAAGAGTGATAAACATCAGCACCTCGCCACTCTCATAATTTTTGTTTTCTTCTTTTTTTATATTATTAAGCGAAGCTCGGGGGATACCCTATGATGCAAAGCATAGCTTAGCTGGAATGAGATAGGGATAGGATTAGGGGTTATGAGGAGAGTGGCGTAGGTGGCGATGAATTTTGTTCTGGAACTTTGGCAGATTATTTGCCGGACTAAAGACAGAAGATGGTAAGCTGTTCCACATTTGCTCAGCTCGGGATGAAAAAGCATCGCAGTATCTTAGTGCACCGCCAAAAGTAATTTGAAGGGTGAAATGATCTACGCAGTTTGCAGAGCGAGTATTGCTTGTAGGAATTATTCTATACGGGATCAATTTAGATATTTGATTAGAACATTGACTATGAATGTAGCGACAAAGGACCAAAACACATCATGTCCCATTATATTTTCCCATATATCCTTCCTACTATTCTGTACTTTACATTATAGGGTATCCCCTGAGTTTGGCATAGTAACGGTTAAATTATTAGCGAGATATAGGGAAGTTATTAAAAACTTCCGTACTATTTCGTTCTGCGAATACGCAGTTAAAACAAATGATGTGGGATACCAAAGGGCATGCCTATTCATTCCTGCCAAAAGAGGCTTCGATACTTATAATTACTGTATGCTAACGAAACTTTCGGTTAATTATCCCCAACCATATAACTTTCATTGGTACTAAATAAGCTATGAGGAAGCGTACAAAGAAGCTTTGGATTACTTCCATCTGTGGACATAGAATGCAATGAAAAATTAAGTGGGATATGAAGGCGCACACTATCCCTGATTGTATGTTTCCATGTTCCGCTGGATCGCTTTCGCAGCCCACAAGCTACCAAATCAATCTGAATACATATTTTGGACCCATCTTGTGTCCCCCCTCTCCCCTTCATAAGATCAATTGAAAGAATTTTGAATAATTTCCAAATGTCATTATTCGAAATCTTTGTATTCTTTAAGTGCGATTGTTTTTGTTTTTGCTGACGTGTCTATAAATTGTCCACTATAGGGCACTTAATTATGCTAATTACAAATATTTTAAAATTTAAGAACTACCCCGCCAATTATATTAGGCACAGGAAATTAACTAAACAAAAATGCTAAATTTCAAGAGTTAATAAAATCGTTCAACCCAAATATGTAGGTAAGCGCAAAGCACCGAGCATGCAAAGAGTATATTTTAGCGGTTTACTGGTACATTTTGTATATGCAAAACTCCTGCATGCAAATTGACTATTCAAATGAGGACAAAGGAACTTTTTTATCATGGATTGCATTTTCTGTGCAACCAACAACGGTGATTGTATCAGGAAAATTCAGGTGTTTTCTTTTGTATTTTGGCTTCTTTATCGGAAACGCCAACTAAGTTGAACTCTGGTACTTTTGTTACATATGGAACATCTTATAACCGTTGCGATGCGATGAATACAAATAATAGCAATGTAGGTACTAAATCCACTCCTTTAGAATCCTTTGTGTCTTGATCTTTTATCCAATCTTTGTTTAGAACTGTAAAATGCTTACGTCGCTATGGTAGAAGTAACTTTCAGCGAAATATCAAATTTTGTATGTTCACCGTATATGTGTTGACCTGAACCTGAACTGTATCCAATTATCTTAGAAGTAGATAGATAACGACTTAAAGTTCACAATTTGCGAACAATTGTTTTCCCAAAAGTTTCCAGTTTTGAACTTAGTCAACATGGCTAAGCAGGATTCGTATCTATAGGTATTACGTGCCGCCAAGATGTTGTGAAATGGGAAATTAGTCCATGAAAAGTTGCAAGTTTATGAAAAGATAACTGGAAATAAGGACGTCTTAATATTGTTGGATACATAAATTCATAAACTGTATGTATACAGATGCTTCCAGGATTAGAGTTTAAGGAAAGTCCTACAGAGCGAGGAAAAGGAGTGGGCTTTGTTGTACAAAGTTCTTATATAGGATGAGATTTTGGAAAGTCTCAAATCAAATATTTGACAAAAAAAATTAGTTTTCACAATTTCGCCTACCTATTTGGTCCAGAGGTTTTAAAATTATTTCATGATTTCGAGGTCTGCAGCAAAATATTGTTACGTGCCACGAAGCGAATCAAGCGACATCTGTTAGGAATGGAAGCAACTTTAGGTTAGTGTCATCTTAGTAAACTTTGGGTTCGGAGAACGGAATATTCAGGAAGGTTCTAGGATAATTCGTAGAGTATAAATACGGCGCTCTTCAGCTAGGAGGCGGAGTATTATTTCAGACAGCGAAGTGAACGAAGTAAACTATTTGGATTGCGATTATTAGAAGTACAGTACTAGCGATAAATAAAGAGTTGATTTGATAATTATTTGTGAATTTGTGAGAGTAAACAGTAAAGTTAAATAAAGAAAGAACTTTTGAATTATATCTGAAATATTGTGTTTTAAATAACGAACTAAGGCCACGCTCGTAACAATATCCATTTACGAGGCCTTCCTTTTGTGTGTTTTTAGATTTGGGAAGAGGACAAAGTCACGCGGAGTAATATCTTATGAATACGTTGCTTGAGTAAGCAATTCAAGATAAAATTCTAGCAAGTAACTTGGTTTAAGAGAACCTTTTCCCGCACTAATTGCGTTTATCCATTTCTACAATGAGGCTGCTTCCAATTGGTCAAATATAATGTTGTGCAATAATCGCTTGTGTTATTTTGTACCCTTTTGCAGTTAGTCAATCAATATGGATCTGACAAAAAAAATCAGCAGCCCTTGTCTAGCCTAGTAAATGGCTTTTGCTTTGTTGATTTGACTGCTCGCTCATCTCTTGTAAATATAATCGCGAATTGGGGCAAAAATACCTTCGAGATTGCGTTCAAACATCTTCAAACAATGCCTCCTGCATACTTCCAGCTTAATTAATGTTCCGCTAGTAGATAATGGCTCAACATATTTTGTTATCTTATTCGCGTTCATTGACACACCTATCCCGGTGCTGGAAAATAAATGGCTATAATAAATATCTAAACCGAAATAATAGTGAATGCGAAAAAGGTAAATGTGGGACAAATGTTCAGTCTATTTATTCTTCTAAATTTTTTAACCACTTCGAAGTCACTCTGTTCTAGTTCAGGTTAATGTAGAACAACATAAAAGGTTGCAATTGGTCTAATATCAATAATATTACACCTTAGAAGATAACAATAGTTAAAGCCCAAATTTCTATATGGAAATACTAAAAACGTGTTACCCGATGCAGTTCATTTTAGAATTTATTTTTTAATATTTTCCTGAAAACGCAGTGTACAAAATTTCAACTCCCTACTTGGCCGCGTTCTCAGGCAGTGTCCGAATATATAGTAGAAAACGAAATTTTTGTATGGCATTCCTACGAAGGAAATGACCGATTTTTCCCATTTTCGAGTTTAAATTTATTTATTTATTTTTTAAATCCGTGTACAAAATTTTAGCACTCCAGGTGAACGCACTCTCCAGTTATCGTGCGGACGAACAGATGAAATCGAACCTAAATCGTAATGATGATTACAATTTTTGAATATACATCTTAGAACAATAAATTATTTTTTGTGATTTCACAGTTTTTGGGGCTCCTGTAACTCAACGTATAAACTAGATTTGGGAAGGTTGATTTCGCGAGTGTAAGGTCGCTTTTCACGAAATCGAAAAAGTTTATATATTTGTTATACGAGTAAAGCCATAACTCAAATTTAATGATTATTGTTCGTTCCTTAAATATTTTTAGTCTCGTCCGCCATCATTTATCATTCCGAGGCTGCCCTATCACGCTATTCAGCCACGATATTTTGTGCACTCTAAAATCTTCCATTCTTTATTACATGCCGAGATTTTATAAAATTTTACTGTGGAATTTTAAAAATTTCGGTGTTTTTGGAAGACTGGTTTATGTCTCTCAAATCTTTTATCCTTATGAAGGTAGTGTTGTGACTGTAAATCAGATTTAAGGAAAACCCTACCATACTGCTGACAACAACAAAGCCTTCCCTAATTCAATACTTCCGCTCGTAATGAGTTATGTGCATTAGTGCTACCTAGAAACTAATTTAATTAGTGAGTGTATAAATAGTGAGGCTGGTCTAATGGAGCTTTATGGTCGAACATTCATATCAGAAACTAAAGGCAGATAAATTTCAATTTCCGTACTTCATCTAATGATAATAAATATCTGTACTGCTCCCTAGTCCCATTACCTGGCTATATTCCTTTAGAGAAAACTATTTTGTTATATATTGCAACTGTCTAGCTGGTAAAAATGCTTAGATATACGAGTACCTATTCCATGGCGTGATATTTTCTGTCATTTTGCTCCAGTGGCAGTGATTAAAGTTTCCTTTTCTCCACATGTTTCCATATATCGAGAAGACAATTTAAAAGAAAAACAGTTCAAGATAATTACAAAATGTTAATTGCAAAATAGAAGTAATCAAGGATTTGCTAAAAAAAGTTAGGATCATCTAAGCATTCGATATCCCCGAATTATTTGATATTTTACCGCACTTGTAAACATCATTTTTCTTGTTCTTTTTTATAAGATTCGATTATAGTTCAAAGTCTGTTCCTGTTTTCAAACTAATTTGCTTCAGAACAGCTTTTTTTCAACTGATGCGAGCCCAAGCCGGTTGCTCATATCTGCAAATAAATATTTATTTGATTTTAAAAAATTCACAGGAATGTCCAAATCAGCAACAAAGAACGAAAAAACGAAGCGATTTTGATAAGATTTCAAAACTGAATCTAGACTCCTTGTAATTCGCAAGATACGAATTTGCTAAAAGACGGTTTACATCATGAAGTGAACTAAAAAATGATTCAGAGAGCATTTGGGTATGATTATGACCTTCAGTGTAATCCATATTGTTGGAAAATTACAGTATTATTTCATCTCAGAGCTCACTGGAGGTCCATATTGCTGATGCTGATCAGTCACATACTTTGGGTAGTTATTAGGTCAATCATATCCTTTTTCTATATCCAAAGCTCCAAGCTTCCAATTTGGAATTCAGTATCACATCGATTGGTATACTTCCTTCGAGTTCATTTAAAAAATGGATGTAGCGCCACTGTTCTATGTACTGAATCGATGAAACTTTTTTAGAATCTGCAAAAGTGAGATATTCAGGAGCTTTGTGTTTGGAAAGTTTGGTTTTATATTTCACCGGTTTTTGTTAAATTTTTTCCCATCCTTTTGCACTCTAGAGTAGATACAGTAAGTTAGATAGATAAATATGTACAGGGTGTTCCGTAAATGTCTTTAATCCTTTAAGAGGATGAAAGTAGAGGTCATTTGGGTCAAAAAAGTCTAGATACTTTTATATTGAACTCCGCTTGGTTTTCGAGTAAATCGATAATATCGATTTTTGAGATTTTGCATACCTCTTCAGAGTAATTTCGTTATAAGTTCTATTGTAATTAATGGATTGTGACGTTCAAATCTTTATTTATAAAAACATATATTGGCCTTTCTAAGAATGTATAATTAGTTATAATTGTGCCTTCAATTATTTAAAAAAAAACAGTTTTCTCTAGAATTTTTTATTTCACCAAAATTTCTGTCGCGCTTCAGTGTACATTTATTCGAAATATCACCATTGCATGAACTTGGCAAAACTATGAAAAAATTTGCTCATTATGTCCCCTTTCCAAAATGACCCCCATAAGTGCTATCAACAATAACAATCAAAAGTTATAAGCAAACAGTTTTTAACCTGCGACAACCATTTATATATCGTTGTACGGGAATCTGAACTGGCTATTAGATAGTGTACTTTCCGATTTCGAATTTCGAAAATGGAGGGGGTAATTTCAAAAAACACCCTTTTTTACCAAACTTGATATTTACGCAGATTTCGTTATTCCGCATCTTCATTTTTGCAGGAGGGGCAAGCTCTGGGAGGGGCGGGAGTTCAAAGTTTCAACTTTAGGCGGCTATATTTTCTCAACCAAGTATTGTTCTAGCAAGTAAGTCCTAAATTCATAAATGGAAAAGACATTTTTGGTGGCTTTTATTCAAATATAATATGAATGAAATGAAATAAATGTGTAAAGAATTGCCTAAGAAGTTGGTCCTTACAATTCTTTTCATGTGTCGGGCCACTTATGATTCCGACTGTACTTGCTCTAGTTCATTCTTAAATCTTTGTTTTTAAGATCTTGGCGAGGAACGTTTTCAACTCCCCTACAGATACTAGAGTATCCAGCATGGTCCGGGTGAAGGCTGGACAAGCACACAAAATGTGCTCGGTTGTCAAGAGCTCTCCTTGCAGGCAGGACAGACACTTAGGGCTGTCAACTACTCCAATTCTTGTTAGATAAGCGTAAAGCGAGCTAGGGCGGTGATGTTGCCAACCACAGCTCGACATTATTTTCTTCGGAGCCCGATGAGCAAATAAGAGATATTCCAATTGGACCCAAAACGAAATAGTTTTGTGAACCTGCAAGTACTCTGGTTCGCTCATCTCTGCTGATACTTGCTATGAATATGCGCTTTAATGAGAGATCCGCTAGATGAGGTGGCAGACCTTTCATTCATCATGATCGCCATGAGGCGACCCAATGTTGTGGATACACAACTTACCCAAAGACGACCTACAGTCCCGCAGTAACTTAGCTGGCATTCGTTGGCCAGTCACAGCCATTACGGCCGCCTGACTATCCAAAACGAACGATGACAATGCCCTTTCCCTTGACCTTCATTGCGACTGCAATGGCTTCAGCCTGGAAAGCAGTGGTGTGCCTTCCAAGTGAGTACTCCTTCCGAATATCAGGCTGAGGAAGGTAAGCACTCGCCCGAGCTCCCTCATTAATGAAAGATCCATCGATAAAATTTTTTAAATCAGACCGGGGAACTACGTGCAATGCCGACATCAGCCAGTTTGAAGCTAGGTAGACTCCGAGGTGCTTGACATGGGGAGAAAGCTGTACAAACTTTAGAAGAACAAAGTATGCACTCTCGTCTTCTGGAGAAGAGCACCAAGCCGGTCTTTGTAGTGTCAACTATCATATCATGACGGGTGCCCCAGTCCTCAACAATATTGAGGTCTGGTTGTATGAAGATACAGGCAACATCCATGCTATGCGTGGAGATAAGCAGAATGATATCATCCGCATACGCTTTACGTGAGAATCCCATGTTTTTCAGCATCGTGATGAGTGAGTGAACCAACATACACGAGAGTATCCGGGAAAGCATGGCACCCTGATCGCAGCCTCACAGGTTCGGAAGTACCCCACAGTTATGTATCGTCGTCGTAACATTTGGTCGATCCATCGCACTACAATGCGGTCAGCACCATGTGAAGGGAGGGTGGCAATGTCAAAAGCACCCTAGGTGTCCAGAAAAGCTCCTAAGGTAAACGGACCCGATCCAGGCCCCGATCAAGTACAGCAACCATTGAATGGAGAGCCATCTCCGTTGATGTTCCTCTCCGGTAATCGTGCTGTGTTTATTATTCTTAAATCTAAATCTTAGAACTTTTTCCGTTTGTTTTTTTTGCTCTACTCAAAAGTAGAAGAAAACCTTTAAGTGATCTCGCATACCAAAGGTTTTTAAATACATATTTTTTTTTACAATTTTATGGATGGTGCAATTTTTCCTTAAGAATAAAACGAAAGAGTTATTGGGTGAGAAATACAGAAATAAATGGATAGAGGGAAGGAAATAGAGAAAGAGAGTGAGAAGAATAGTTATAAAAAGATATTGAGATATATGAGACTGAGAAGACAGATGAAGGTACCAACAGAACTCAATCAAAGATGAAGATAGAGGGGAGATAGTGAAATTGAGGAAGAGATAGTTAACAAGAGATGAACGGGGAGAAAGGGAATAACTATGTCTATGGTTGCTCCATACCTGCAGGACTCTACGAAATATTGAACTTGAATTAAAAATTTTGAAATATTATTCCACAGAGAACTCATAATATTCGCGTCATTTCCCTGGAAAATGAAAATCCAAATTTTTATTTTTCACAAAATTTAGAATTTTTTTTTTATTTTTATTTTTTTTTCTATTTTTAGTATCAGTTTAAATTCAAACGATTCTGAATTATCATCCCAAAGCGTACTTAGATAGTAAAGGAGGTCTGCTGTTGGCAGATGAATGTAATGAAATTGGCTGATGTGCACTTTCCGAATTGGCTTGCTTCATTTGTGGTGAAACTTTTTGCAAGGATTTAGAGTTTCTCAAAACATTTCGATGGGGTTAAATTCCTTCCACATACTATAATCCCTATAACAACCTCATCAGCTCACCGAAACATGTATTTTCACTTTCCAATTTAAGGTTTGAACTGCATGTGCCGGATTTCCAAAGTGCACAAAGTAAGTAGTCGAGGAGATAAAATACTTTTCTGCACAAAACTTTTAATTAACTCGTTAAGCTTGCTCGCTTTGAGTCTGATTCATTTCTTTGTTTGTCTTTCCTTTGCTTTATACTTTACGTATAGATGCCAAATTCAATTGAATTGAAGAGGTAACGTTTAACTGAATTAAATCTAAACTTCGATTACTTAAGCAGAATAAAACGATGCTACTGAAAGGCCAACGGAAACGGATTAATTAAATTTCAATTGGCCATTTTTAATAGAGATTGCTTTAAAATAAAAAAATAACTTTCATAATAATAAGCAAAAGAATTGCGAAATTAATGTGTATGAAATTATTGGTTGCAGAAGACCAGATTTGATTTCTGTTGTGCTATAAATAATATATAGAAAAAAAGGAGAGGACAACCAGAAAATATATGTAAAATTTTTGACTCAATTCAATTCATATTATATTTCAAGGAAATCATTAATATCTTCACAAACTTTATTTTACATACACCACAAACAATTACAAACCGGAAACTACAAATTATTCAGACTAAAATACTAATAATGAAGGTAGATAGTAGAAAAAATTCAAGGTTAAAGAAAACTGGCGAAAATACATAAAAAAAAACTAAAAATGAGCTAAGAGGAGGGAACTGAATCAAAGAATAGAAAAATAAGACTAAAATTAATAACAGAAATGAAGAAAAAAGATAGCAAGTGCGCTCGTGTGATGTCAGACTGCAGGACTATCATACGATATCCCTTGACTGGCTAGCATTTTATTGAAAAACATTTTTTATTCTTAACCTCTGCGCAACCCAGCTAACCCAGCTAGAAAGGTATTCCAAAAGCGATAAATATATCCGAGGTAATAGCATTCCAAGACGGTCTACCAATAATGTATTATACAAAAAAATTAATTCTTGCACGATACTGTTCTTCTCAGACATGATAGTAATACCTACAAACTGTGGAGTCACGTACATTATCTGGTAAGTCACAAATGTACTTCATGGAAAAGAATAGAGGGTCCAGAACAGACGCCTGAGGAACACAATATAGTAGAAGCAGCAAATACCAAACGTTTTATCAATAGGTCGACTGCAATAAATCTGAACATTTTTCGCATACAAATTAATGTAAACATCCTTTATAATATCGGAGAAATCCCGGATGGATCCCTACGGAACACTGGAGAAAAGTGTGAGTAAACTTCAATATCGCTCGTTGATTTGAACCTGCTGTGATCTACAAGTCAAAAAACTACTGGTTAACATATTTGCCGAAGGTGAAAACCGAAAAAAACTAGAAAATTTGTTTGGAAGCTTGAAGTAGTTAACGCAGCTAAACTCTTGTGAGAAATCAAGTAAAACTCGAACTCCGATTTCTTTCTTATCTGAATTACCTCTCAAATCAACTGCAGCGTTAACAAATTCCTGACTACCAACGCATTAGCATGTTGTTATTTTTAGAAATTCGGTAGTTTTAGAACGAAGAATCTGAGATCTTTTTCGGAATATGTCTGACCTTAGTAATCTTTCAACTAGCTGGAACGTAATTAAGGAAGAATTGAAGGTATGCAGGTTGTTGAGACAGATAAAAGGGAGGACATTTTAGTAATATATTGTCAGGATAGACAGCATCGTTTAAATTGCATTATACAGGTCTAATTAACTCAAATTATTCAACAAATCGAGGAATAAAGCTATTGAGAAATACGTAGATATTTCTGGATATAAACGTCATTAACTATGGGAAAGTCTAATTCGTATACTCCGAGGCAAAATGTCTGTTTGAATCGTCCGGGTTTAACATGGATATTATCTCCTTTTTACCACAAACACCATCCTGTCTGTGATTCTTCCATAAAATTATCGGAGAAAGTGTGGAATCGAGTTAAAATCTATATCTAATATTATAACAATCGGAACTTTGCTCCGAAAGAAATATCCTATTCCAATTTTCTATATATGATTACATTAGCTTATGAGTTCGAAGAAGATCTTTATGTATATATGTAGCAAGGTAAAACTTAAAAAAAAAGCTTTAAGTAAAAGAAAGTATGAGTTTTGACCCGCAAAAACCGAAGGAGTCCTCTTAACACGGAGGAGAGTTATTCTGACTTTCGCTACCCCAAAACTGTAGCACTTCTCTTGAATTTAAAGCTGAAATAAAAATGAGCTCGTCAAATAGGCGGCCATTGCACTGTATACTAGCAAGAAAACTTTTGGAAAAAGATGCGCACACTATCTCGGATCGTGCGCTGGATATACACCGCAAATTTGAGGTCTATTTTCACCTCTAGAATGCTCTAGAAAAAGTGACTCACATGAAAAGTCTTATAAAAATACAGAAAGCTGCCTGCCTAGGTGTTGCAGGTGCTCTTCGTAACACAACAACGGCAGCAATGGAGATCTTACTCTGACTCCTGCCCCATGACATTCATGGGAAATTTATAGCTGCAAAAAGTGCAGTATGACTTAGAGAGTCAGGTTGCTGGACAACAGCAAACCCTGGTAAAAGCAGAATACTGTAGCTCTGTCCTGGGTACTGTATACGGGGATCTACGCATTATATCATCCCTAGACTAGACTTTGAGAAAACATTCTCAACTAGCATTCCAAGTAGAGAGGGATGGGTTGATAATCGCACGGTAAAAGACTCTGATATATATGTTTTCATAGACGGTTCGAAAATGGATGTGAGATTGTGAGCCGGGATTTAGTCCGGATTCTCTCAAATGCAGGAATCTTTCCACCAACCGGACTATACAATAGTGTGTTCCGGATGTAGTTCCTGGTTTTTAGAAAAGCAGCAAGGTTGCTGGCAACAACTTATGTTTTACCCAGTGATCGAGTTATCAGGATTTGTATTGACAGCCAAGCAGTAATCAAGGCCCCGAACTCGAAACCATTAGATCGCGCCTTTTACAAGGACATCGCTGAATGGATTCCGCTATGACTATTTGCTTTCCTCCAATAAATGTGTCCCTAGAATCAGTGAATAGCATTCTAGACGTATTGGCCTGTTAGCTGGCAAATTGCGGTTGGGGAGAGTTGACTACATGCGCGATTTCAAGGCAGGTGTGGCTCGAGATATGTCCGAGGAAGATTGAATCTCTGTGCGTAACCTTGTCGCAATTATTATGGGGATTGCCACTTTTGTAAGCATTCAGACCGCATACAAGTTCCATACAATAATTTCTAAAAAAAAAGCTGTATGGATGACCGAAGAGGTTGAAAGCATTGAGAACCTACTGTGTCAACAACCTAACCTTGCCTAGCGTAGGAGGAATGCAGTCGGCAGCTTCTTCTTGAGCGAATTGAGGGAGCTAGCAGAAAAGGAGTTTGGGTACCTGTAAGGTGAATGTGATCTTTTTTCGTAGCTTAGACTAGACAAAAACTTTTGTACTGTCATGCTATCGTACTTTTATATTTAAGAAATTAATTTTAGTTTATGCTTTTCATCAACCACAAATAAACTAAATGTCAGACTATACTTATGCTTAAACGTACGAGAAGTTAGTCATCTGTTCCCAAGGTTTTGATAAAAACTACGGTAAATGAATATTCTTCTTATACTTAGAGCATTACAAGGGCTTAAACTCGAAAAAAATATTTTTAAATTTTTAATGTGAAGTGTAATTTTCAGTTCATTCTGTATAACTCAAGGTTTGCTGAGGTCAATAAAAACCCAAAAATGCAGTAAAAAAGTTCGTTTAATCTTGTCGTATATTTTGACATTAAAATACGACAAAATATCAAAATAACCATCCTGGTAAGGCTGATTAAATCTGGTGGCTGGTTTCAGGTAGAGTCCCAATGAGGTGGTATCATAATGGACCACAAATGGTCTAAGTGACGATGATCGCAGGGGTTTAGGCAATGGCCTCCACTCTAACTTAACTTAAGCTTTGGTGCTATTCCTCACACGGAAACTTCTGAGTATTTTCGAAATACTTAAATAAACCCGATGTATAATGAATGATAAAATTTTTTTTCACCCGCCAAAGTGCTAATTAAAATGCAGAAAAAAGATATTTTTTTTAGTGCGTATACAAAACTATATACATATATGTTTGCATGCATGTATGTACATGAAAATCTCTGCTCCATCATCTGTTTTCTACGTTGTTTAAATATAGCAAAAATTTATTAAAAATTTCCAGAGATAAAAGGAACACAGTTATCACTTTTCAGTAAATATCTGTGTACGTGCGCTGCCATAAATTAACTCAACATTTTATGAAATTACCAGATTGCTCTGTGTTTATGAAACTTTCATATTAATTTGCATAATTTATTACCGCGGACATATGTATTACATACTGTCGGGCGACCTACAGTAGACAGAGAGGGGGAGAAAAATACTACAGAATAAAAATTATTGTTTCAAAATTCTGGGCTTGCTAACATTACTGTAAATGAGACAAAATAATTAATTGCTTGACATTTTATCAATAAATCTTTTAGCTTGATTCCTTTCATGAAATTATTTATGTTAGCAATATTGCGCGTTTCTCATTTTTTTTTTTTGCTTTATTAATAAAAAATATTGAAGCTCGATTTTATTGAAAATATTTGCAGTTTGAGGTCCTAGTGAAAAGTAAGTGGAAGAGATTTCCGAGATTATAAAATCCGGTATTTCGTACTTAATCGGAAATCAGCTTTCCACAATTAAGATAGGAAGACCCATTTTGCAAAGCTAAATAGAAAACACTTAAAAGGTTGACAGTCCTTTATTTTACAACGAACCAAAAAATGGGGTTAATGAAACGCGACCTTCCCGGTAAATTCCTACACAATAACAGTTTGAAATTAGGCAATTTTGAAATCATCTGATGTAAAAGAATGCAGCAACATCCTTATAAAGTCTGTAAGCAACACCCCTTAAAGCACAGTCGACCTTGTCCCGATCCAAGAATTTGATATTGATTTACCCCGGAAGATATCCAATGATCTAAACCAACGAAGACTTCATCAAATCTACACCAACAAATTTTCTTTCTGGGCAACGACCAGGATAATCTACCCCAATTTATATAAGGTAACCCAATGGAGCAACTATTAAGACCACAAATTTCTTCGCAGAACGATATATGTACATCAAAGCACAACTAGTTCAGGATAATTGGAGGAAATTATCAAACCTCCTTGTCGGGCGATTTACAAAAAAATCCATCCTAACTTATTGGAGGTAAGCTCGGATGATAATCATCGAGAACATAGAATGTAAGTAAAAAACACCCCTCCAAGTACAATAAACTAGCGAGACCTCCACTCTATAAAGGGTGAAGTTAAGGAGTAGGAAAATCTTTAAGTCGCTCTCAAGTATGTAAGCCATTACAATATAGACTTACAGTTTATTTTACAATTATAACAGGAAAAAGTGTGATAATGTTCAAGTATTTCTTATTATTTAGTGGAACACGATCGATAGACAGACAACTTAAAAAAAAAAAAAATTTAAAATAGAAGGGACATAAAGCAATTTAGGAAGTTTTTGAGCTCTCCTAGCCTAGATAAGAAGTAAACAAGCTTTTGCTTAAGTCTAAGTGCCAGTCAAGTCAGCCTCAGTCCACACGGAAAGAAAAATTTTCTAAATACCAAGAAAATAGACTATAAAATCAAGAAAGTAGAGAACGATTCTCGTTCAAGTAATGAAAAGATCACATCAATCGGATATAGATTAAATTTAGAAGAGAAAACTCCAGAAGATGCTTCTTAAATCTAATTATTAAATTTCTTGATTCTAGAAATCATAGAGTAAAATCATGAAATATATTCTCATTGCATTTCTTCCCTTAAGAAAATATTTTCTGAGATCCAAGAATGTTTTACTCGAAATGAAATCTAAAATCAAGAAATAATATCTTAGATTAAGAAGTTTTCGCGTATAGTTTCTTCTTATATTAAGAAAGTAGGGTATATGTTTTGCTGATTTTCAGTGACGTAGAAATATGATGGGAAATTAAGAAACCAATCGTGTAATTTTTATAAAATATTTATTATACCATAAGATGAGCAAAGATTTAAGGAACCTATTGTTTTTATATGAAAGGAATTTATGTAATATCTGTACGTAATTTTCACAGTTTTAGTAAATGACGTAATTAAACGATAAAACGATATCCAGACTATCATTAATGCTGTACTTCCATATCTTTTTGTCCTTTCCTTTCGTTCGTCCAATGGGCACTAAGATGGAAAGCTTCACATATGTTCAGGTCTCGTCTGTTGTTTCCTAAAACGTGAATTAAGAGAAAAGTTGACATTTGAAATGTGGTCATCGTTTTAATATCTATCTGTAAATAAGAGAACAAAGCATTCATTTAAAATCACGATGAAATTAGTAATTACCAATCGATCACCAAATTGCCTTGTATATGCGGGCCATTCATTAAGAATATCTTGAAAAATTAAACCAGGTATTTTGATATAATAAAACCTTCCCTGTGAAGATTCTTTCCATTTAAGCTCGACAGTTTCCCATGGCTTTTCGTATAATTTAAGCCTTTCCTTATCAAGTTCATACGTTTTTTCATTCAATATCGGTCGTTCGGCTTTATCACAAATTCCTTTTATTTTGTCCAAAATTCGTCGTGGTGTTCGTCTCACTTTTTCTAATGGGAATAAGAACACCTTTCGCAGGTTGCTCGCCAGGTTTTTAAATTTGTGGTAAAGTCGACCTTGCCTTGTATCACCAGATACAAGGAAATAATAATCCTATATATAAATAGATAATACAAAAGATATCTAAATAAATTTAAAAGAAGCCAATTTTCGAAATGGGTTACCTTTACTAGTATTGAGAAATTAAAGTGTCATTTTGAGAAGATTCGGCTTAATTTTAGTAAATACTGATTTAAATAAGAACATTTTTCTCAAATAAATTACTTCTGAAATCAAGAAAATCAGTTCTCGACTCCTAGAAAATTATTTCTTTCCGTGCACCATGCTCGAATTTTTTCTGGGCTATTTATTCTCTTTTACTTTCGTAGTAGCTATAAAAATCGAAAGGAAACTAATTAGGAGGACAAAACGCAGACCGTGTCCAGGTTGCATTCGTGGCACTCCCTGCAAGTGATAATTTTTCGTCAAAGTTTCGGGAAATTGTGGAGACTTTCCCATTATTGTAAAAATTCTGAAAGTAAGTCTTGTTCAAAGCAAAAAAAAAAAATTATAATTAAAACCTTTTAGATATCGTCGATATCTACAAATTTTCAAATTATTTTTTTAACTTGTCTTGAATTTCTGAAAACTTTTTCAGAATAACATTCAATAGTGCGAACAATATAAAAACTTTCACTAAAGAAAATGGTAAGCGCTCTGTGCTTCCTACGTATTATTAGGAAAAAACACTTTGTTGTCAAAAAGAAAGAATTTGCCAACACCTTAAAGTGGTTTTTGTGTTTTTCAATTTATATGCCACGACTGCAAGGAATGAATGAAACCAGCCAAAAAGTTGTTGGCAAAAAATCGCGGCTTATACTATACTGCAGCTCTTTAACCTTTACAAATATTGGTATGAAAAAAAAATTACAAATGAAAGCAAATTTAAGGTGAATTCCACTCAACCCTAATTGAGTGTGAGAATAACACCAGAACCAATACACAAGAACTAAAAAAAAATATGCTCTCCGCTTACCTGGGCAAGGAAATGGACGAGACGGTGTTTTTGTTTTATTTTTTAATACACCCCATCATCGCCTTAATCTCAGTGTTAAGCTTTATGGTTTAATAGCGGCGCAGCCTCATTCACCATCAAACGATTTATTCCTGCTTAAGGCAAGTTTTCTGGAATTTCAGTGCATTTAAGAATTCTGTGGTGTAAACTTTATGAGTTGTGAATTGTGAAATAAAAAGCTGCCAACATGCCAGCAAAATACGTACATCCCCATAGCATGTTTCTCATCTGGACCAGACATCTCTTAATAAGATGATTCCTTCTTTCTTATGGTTCTGACTGAGATTCTAGAGGATAATAACCCTGAAGAATTTCATTTTTTTTATCGCTGGAATTATGCAGAAAGTATCTGCGTTCCCTGAACATGTTTTTTTTTGTTTTTTTTTTTGTACTGGAATATTATAAAATGTTACTTTCGAGAGAAAAGTAAGATAAAAATCATCTCATTATGAGTTAGGTTTACGTCGGTGTTAAAAGATGGCATTAAATGTCACCTTTTAAATATTTACAATGCAGAATAAAATGACCGTAATCATGATGTTGCGACTGAAATACCTTAAGGTAGTGTTAATAAATAAGGAAACATAGAAAATGACTTCTTAAATACCTTGTCGTCTTATGTGTAATGATCCATTATCATCTTGCCTCAATACCTGGATCGGTTAAAATTCATTTATAGAGCTCGCTTGAAGTGATACATGATATTTGCAGGATCCTTTTTATTAATGACTATTAAGCGCTGCTGAAATATCAATCAAGACTCCCTCGCCTGAACGATATGATTCAGGAGCAGCAGGTTAAACGAATCTTAAAAGGGAGATACAGCTGTGAAGGAAACATTTCACATATACATATATAGAGATTCTAAATTCTTACAAGTTCGAGACATTTCTAAGTAATTTGCTGACTGTATGCTGACTAATCAAATTCACAGTTGGCATGTTTTCGTTATAATATTGGCCAATCAATTACACGATCAACTAAACTGAGACTTGACGTTTCTGGATTTAATAATCCATGATCTAGTCCTCGTGAAATGAATGGAATATCATCTGTGTCGATCTTCTTATCAGATATGATGCGTAACTCGAGCAGCCCAAGATAAATGCTTCATAGGCGAATCCCTTTATAGTACTTACTGAAGAAACTGTTGAGACATTTTCTGAAAAATAAAAGTGAAGCATGTGATCAGAAACTCTCTTCTTTGGCGATACTGCGACTTTCTTCCTACATCTCTGTGACAATATTACTAAAAAATTGTATCGAACACGGAAAATATACTTATCATTCACATCCTGAAATGAGTTTTCCTATGGAGTCTCCAAAACTATCTATTTAGGTCACCTCGATTTTATCAGTTCCCATACAGATCTCTAAGCAGCTGTAAAAAGAAGTGAAAACAATCCTGCTCCTGGAATTGAAAGAATTTGAAGTGATCATTCCGTGGAAGTATTTCATCATGTAACTAGCTACTAGCTAGTAATAAATCGCTCAACGGCCGGAATATTGGCACAATTCAAAAGTCATGGTTTCGAGATAATCGACATAACAAATTTTGATAATTTAAGGGACACTAACTAGATAAGATGAATAACGTAGACAAAATAATGGTAAAAAAAATACAACAACGGTGCGGATGGCACTAAATAATAAGGCAGTTGGTTAGTCAGTTAATGACTAACTCATACGATACAGAATATCACTGACCAGTGACACAAATTTTGAAGTCATTGGATGCAACCGTCAGACGATAAGCAATGCAGCAAATATGCACATAGAATATCTGTGTACAACTAGATTAAATTTTGATGTTTTGCTTTACGCCTACAATGAGCTGGGGAGTTTTGTAACGACGATTGTTTGGCTTTAGTGATCTAAATTGTAATTTTATGGAGATAGGGTGAAATCGCACCCTTTTTGAAATGCAATAGTTTTAATAAAAATAATTTACAAAACCAAAAAACAAAATGCATTGTGCCGTCTACCGAAATTTAAACTGACTAGTATTATACCGGTTTCGTAGGAACACATAGCATCAAATTCTGATTTAACCTCAGACATTAACTTTTGTTTTTATATCATGTAGTCGGGGATAAAAGAAATATACCAATTAAAAATTATATAAAAAAGTTATAACTTTTATTTGATTTAATTTTTATTTTAATATTGTTCGTGCGACGAACAAGAATTCCAGATTTATGTCACTGCTGTGTACCTCAATAAACTGTTGCTAACCTACTATCGTACTGAAGGGGAATGCCCATTTAAGGCCCGACAGCTCCAGACAATAGAGATGTCTAATACGATGCATAGTGAGAACATCTTTTATTAACAATGTTTATTTCTATCTAGCGGGCTAAAGCTGATGGGAGGGGATGGGTTCTACGTTTGATCTAGTACATTTTGGAAAATGTAGTACAGAACCGAATTCTTAATGTTCTGAGAAGAAGTTTGAGTACCCACACTCCCATACTCGGAGGCGCAAATAGCTATATATAACCATGCCAATACTATTTTTTTTATAGATTTCCCCCTTTTTTAAGATCGGCTCTAACCCGGTGGGGTTATGCCCGGTCCGAAAACGGGTTTGACTATTCGCCTCACCTCATTACCAGCTATAATTCGAGGAAAACATTTTCTTTAATGCTAGGGTAGTAACCCGGGGGAGGGGGGTACGTAGTCCACTTTTTCACCCAAGAGTGTTTCAAGCTATCTCCAATCGGCAAAGCTTTCCTCACTTAATTGAAATACACGTTATTAAAAAAATTTGTTCAGAGTATTATAATCCTTTAAGACATCTCTCATGTCTGGAGTTGTAGGGCCTAAAGTTGTAGATATAAAAAGGGGGCATACCCATGGTACTGCTCTAAAAAAGTTATAGTGCACATTACATTTGATTACAATCAGTTTAAGCATTAAAAACGCTATATATAAATCTATATCATAAGTATGTGAAATATTAATTCATAAATATAAAATTCTACAACTCTTAATTTATTTTTATCAAACAATTTCGTTAAATGTATGTGATTGTAACCTCACAGGTGCAAATTTCGAGAATTCTGTGTGTGCGAAATGTTTGTTTGTTTCCCTAATTCAGGATGACACCCTCTGCCGAAGTACTAAATTTCAACTCTAACCTACTCATCTTGGTGATACGCCGAGTTGAGTAATATGAAAATTATTGGCATTTTATTCACCTACGATTCCAAGCAGCTTTGTTCATTCAAACCACAAAAAAACATTTTTCTTTAATTATGTTCTTTAGTCGTAATTGACATTAACAATTTCCGGAATATTGGCATCCTTTCTATGGTAGTTTTGGATATCTTCACGAATTATAAGATTGTTACGAATGCTTACGAACCAACATTTTTGAAATGTGGAGCCCAATTATGTAGTTCGTTTAGTTATAGCTTTTGGCACAATGTATTCCAATTTTAGATCGAATACCAGCACCTATACGCTCTTTCTTTTAGCGGACGACAAGATTTGATTATCTTTACTTACCGCCTTCTACGCGATAATAAACAATTTTCCAATTTTCTATACCTTCCCCGTATCCATATTTTTCTCACTAATTGGTAATATGTATACATATATGTAGTGAAGTCATCCTTAGATAATAATTAGTAAGAACTAGATTTTCGAACACTCCTCCTCTACCTCTTTTTGATGTTGCCTTATTAATTTATTAACTATTTTCTCTATTAACTTCATTTAACTCGTATTTACCGACGATAACTTCAACCTTTTACTGACGTAATATGCTCAAATTGAGCCTTAACTTGGCGCTAATGAGTTCTATTTCGTTACAGCATATACGAAGATACGGGAAATTTAGTGTCGAAGTTAATTTTAAGGAGAAAATAGGTACTGTTTCTTGATATGTATACACCCCTTTTGTATTCAAACCTCTTACATACATTGGTGCATACATTCCATGTATATGAGAAGACCTTAATTTTGCCGAAAGTTTGGGAGAATGCGAATAACACTTATTTTGAAGTGAATTTTGTATATTAGTCGAAATTTATAACATGTGTTTCCTTGGTTATTCGTAGTGCGGAGAAAGTTTTTAATGATACCACCAGCTCCACCAAGCACTTGCCAATTCCCTTGTGTGATCCTTGAGTATTGTTCAAATTGTGAAAGTTGAAATAGTTTTAAATTGTCTTACTTTAATTTCAGTTGGTTACGTACTTTGATATATGTGTAGATACATATGTACCCCTATTTAGCAAGCTCTGGATAGTTGTAAAATTTGCTTATTTGGGAAATTTAAGTTTCCTTCTCTCTACTTTGTTAAGAAATGAACTTAATTCTGTTTCAAAATAAAATATGTTCTGAATTTGCATTTCCTCTATTTTGTATGGAATTTGTTTAGTTTGTTTGCTATCGCATTACAAAGTCTTGGGCAAGCTTTTACAAGTAATTAATTAGTGCCAAAACATTAATTTCAACAGTCTTGGATATCTCCGTGTGGTTTTGATATTACACTTAAGTTGAATAGTCATGTCCATTAAAAATCTACCAAAATTGGGTAAATCTCGATAAAGCTCCAATTTCTAATTTCGAAAGATTTAGTTGCGTTTTAATTTTCTAGACCTGTGAGATCTAGTCTCAAGCGAAGGGAGTGGCGAGTGATAAATAGATAACTCAGCCTACTTTTTTTCAATTCAAACATAAATGCAACGCGAAGGATGGTGGAGGATTTAGGAGATTTTTTCAATCAACGATGTGTGGTAAATCCAATTACTCCCGACAACTTCGAAGATATTGAGCTTCGTATATTTACGGATACCAGCCCTAAGACACTTGGAACCGTGTCATATGATTGGTATAGAAAGAAGAAGAATGGAAATCTCACCGTGACCTTACTGATAGCTCATCTACGGTAAAGCTTTGGTATATTTAGAGCTGTGGAAATCTGAACCACCTTGGTCGTTCGAATGTTAGCAGACAACTTTGTACTCATCTATTGATAACATGGGTCTTTCTGTAAGTGTTTCAACGATTGAACTAAGCATATGAAACTCCAATGTACTCCATCGAAAAATTTAGCAGCTTATATCGTTTGCTGCCTTTACAGCATATGTTTGCCTATCTATTCACAAGGCTAAAAATTATAATAAGATGATTCAAAGTGATTTAAGTGCAGATGAGGTAAAGCGTGCTCAAATTCATTGGATTCACATCGGGCAATATCGGTCATTCCCCCAACGAAATCATACTTCCTTAAGAGCTTCTGTCATAGCTACTTTGTCCGCTGGACAGGAAATTGAATTTTTGGGGATTGAAGTATCCTCAGGCCCATATAAGTGCATTCTTTTCAGTGTTTACTGTCCTCCAAATAGTCTTACCATGGAAAGTACTACTGAGTTATCTGATACATTGTCAGCTATAGTCACACGATATCAGGATCTAATAGTATGCGGTGAATTCAACGTCAATGCTCTCAGCAGCTCTACATCAAGAAATGACTTTTCATACCTATTACAGACCTTGGATTTAAAAGTAATAAATCATTTACATACCTACTTTAATGCCGCTACTCCATCCCAACTTGATTACATGCTCACAGCTAACATGCAAAATGTATTGTTCAACAATCAAATTAGTCCACCCAGTAACTTTGATAATGATTTCCTATTTTTAACTTACAGAATGAATGTATCAGCCTTACCTAATTACACTACATTTACATATCGTGATTTCAAAAATTTAAATAAAGATCAACTTAATCCTGAATGTAGTGAAATGTCATGGAATTCCGTATTCGAATGCGACGTATTAGACGATAAAGTTGAAATCTTAGTCGGTAAACTTTTATATTTATTCGATAAATACGTTCGTTTAAAAACTTGTAGACCCAGACAAGATAAATGTCCATGGCTCACTCGAGAAATTCATTACCTAATGGCAGAGCATGATTTTCTCTTTAGGCAACACAAAAGAAGGGTACGCGACGTAGCTGCATTTAACAGATATAAAGTGGTGCGTAATAAAGTATCGGCTATGATTCGTGCTTCTAAGGGCAGTTTTCTTTGCAATAAGTTAAATGCAATCTTGCCTGCGAAAACTCTATGGAAAAACATGCGTAATTTGGGAATGTATGGGCATACACCACCGGAAGTGAATGTCGATCCTAATGCTTTAAATACCTTCTTTATCTCAGTGGCCTCAAGTCAGCATGTTCAAAGTGGTATATTTCCAGATAGCTCAACAGACGGGTTCGCTTTCTACTGCACTGATCATCATAAGATCTTAAGAACAATGTATTCAATTAAGTCCAATGCCACTGGCATTGATGGCTTACCTCCAGAATTTATTAAACTACTAGCTCCTTATATATGCAGTCCGCTGATGCATGTTATTAATTCCTGTCTCACCACCTCCCAATTTCCTACCATTTGGAAGTAGGCTTTAGTGGTTCCAATTCCTAAAAAGACCTCTCCCTCACAATTAAATGATTTTCGACCTATTAGCCTGCTGAATTTCCTTGGTAAGGTATTGGAGAAAATTATCTACAAGCAAGTAATGGGTGATATTGAGGCTAACAACATGTTATCGCCGTGGCAATCAGGTTTTCGGCCAAAGCATAGTTGTGAGACAGCACTACTAAAAGTAGTAACAGATACTCACGAGGCTCTCGACAATGACCACCTATCAATTATAGTTTTACTCGACTTCTCTAAGGCATTTGATTCTGTTGATAATTTCAATTTACTTCTTAAATTATCCAATAGTTTTCATTTTTCATCATCAGCTATAAAATTAATTAGCAGCTTTCTATCAAATCGCTGCCAGATTGTAGTGGTACGAGGTTCGCGTTCTACTCCATCTTTCCTTCATTCTGGTGTCCCTCAAGGATCAGTCCTTCGTCCACTCTTATTCAGCTTATATATAAATGACCTTCCGTTAGTTGTAAAGAGTTCATCTATACATCTGTATGCTGATGATGTTCAACTATACCTTAGTAGGCCAATCGGACTAGGAAGATTGTGTGTGTCGCATTAATGAGGAGCTGCAGCGAATACACAATTGGTCACTAGACAATAAATTGTTACTCAACCCATCAAAATCAAATTGCTTAGCTGTGTATAGAGGAGTTATCGATAAATCTGACTTTCCACCGGTGATGCTCAGCAATATGATATTGGAATATGTTGATTCCATAAAGAACTTGGGCATTCAATTTAACTCAAAGTTCAGCTGCTGTAACTATACCACTCAAATGTTGGGGAAAATATATGGCAGTCTGCGCCAGTTGTGGATTAGCTCTAGCTGTCTACCCACATGCCTTCGTAAAAAATTAGCCCTAACGCTTGTTATGCCTCATTTTACCTATGGTAGTCTCATTTACAGTGGGCTTGATTCTGTATGCCGAAGAAAACTGGAAGTTGCTTTTAATGATATGGTGCGCTACATTTACAAGTTTCCGCGGTACGCTCATGTATCTGAATACGCAACATCACTACTTGGAACCTCGATTGAGACTTATCTTGATCGTCGTAGACTAATATTCTTACATAAGCTAATTATAGGAAAAACCCCAATGTATCAGCATGAGAAATTGCACTTCCTGCAGTCGGCCAGAAATCTTCAACTTCTTGTTCCGAGGTGTGCCTCTAGATATGGTGAGCGTTCTTACTTTGTTCAGACTATCCGCAAGTGGAACTTTCTTCCAAGTAATGTTCAGCGCATTGGGTCCAGCAGGGAATTTGCCAAGTTATTAGAGGACTTATAGTTTAGAAATGGCCTTCATATTTTAGAATAGTTGTAGTATTCCTTAAATCTTAATACAGATAGTTTAGTAGTTTAGTATATATAAGAATTGAACTGAATTGAAGTTTTCTATATTTTTATTTTTATTTTATTTTTTATTTTTATTTTATTTTTTTATTTTTATTTTATTTTATTTTATATTTTTACTTTTGCTATATATTTCCTTGAGTAGTACTAACATAAGATGTTGTAATCTTCAGTACGGCACCAAATAAAGTATTATTATTATTAATTCTTAAATCGGGAAAACCAATGGATCGTCACTGTAAAATTCTAAAACTTAAATCATTCTTATACGAAAAGTCTGTATTGAGGCTTGGAGGTCTATTTCAGGAGAAATTAATGTTGAGACGAATATTACTGAAAGGCTCCTTTCTGAGATTTGTACTTGGTGGAACCAACGTTATTCTTTGTCAATTAAAAAAAGATTTTTCAATAACTCAAGGCAGAGTCAACGAGACAACAGACAGACAACAGCAGACAACGAGATGTTTCAAGTATTGTATTTTTGGATTACGTCAGGACATTCAAAGCACGTTGATTATGAAATAAAAGAACTATAAAAACAGATAAAAGCTAAAAAAATCATCGTCATTCGTCGCACACTATAAGTACAGTAATAGATGAAAATACTTAGTTTAAAGGGCGCTATGGATGAGGTGGCTATTGGGAGCGTCTAATATGAACTGTGAAAATAGCTTTAAAAAGGTTACAATCGGTTGAGGTAAATTGACCTTTAAACACTTCGCTAAATAGCGTATTTAGCGGATGATCTTCAGGACATAAGTCCAGGTATGTAAACAATATTTTAAATCCAGCTTTAGCATTTCGGATGGAAGATTACCTAGAGCTTTACTTAACAATACCAATTGCTCCCCACCTCCAGAAAATAACCGGGGAAAAGCATCCAGCAGTAATAAAACACCAGATCAGAAGATTGAAATTATTGAAAAATATATAGCTAAATTTCCAACCTATGTATCTTATTATAAGCGTTAGCAAAGTCCGAACAGGAACTTTTTATCGCCAGATCTCAATATAAGAATTTTGTACGACCTTTACAAAAAAGACGTTACGGAAGAAAATATGGCATCTTTTTTTATATTCCGGAAAGTTTTCAACAATGATTTTAATCTTCACTTCCATCCAAATGTAACAGATAGTTGCAAAAAATGTGACTCGTTTAATATGAAGATTTGTTTTGGTAATCCGTCAGAAAAACCTGCACTTGAGCAAGAAAGAGATCTTCACTTCCGGAAGGCTGAGTAAACAAGAAATGGGATGGTAAAGGATGCTGAAATGGGTAAGGATTCTACAAATGAATTGACAGTTATCGGATTTGATTTAATGAAAACTTTAGTTACTCCTGTAATTTCTACTGGAATCTTATATTATAAACGGCAATTATGGACATATTGTTTTCGGGTACACAACTTAGCCAGTAAACAAGCGACAATGTATATATGGAACGAAACAGAAGCTACTAGAGGACCCCAGGAAATAGCGTCATGCCTCTCACATTATATTAAAAATAATGTTAATACGAGCAAGTTAGTAATGTATTCGGACGCCTGTGGGGGACAGAATCGGAATATTAAAATATACGCCTTTTGTAATTACTTGGTATGTTCTAAAGAATGTCCTATCAATGTAATAGGTCACAAGTTCTTGGTTTCTGGCCACTCATATGTTCCATGCTATGGAGATTTCGGATTAATTGAAAAACAGAAAAAGCTTCATCCTAATATTTTTGTACCCGATGATTGGGTTGAAGTTGTTAAGCATGCAAGAAAAAAACAGCCATTCGAAATGGGTTCGAATGAAAAGAGACGATTTTAAAAGTCTAAAATGTTTGGAAGATAATATAACTAATAGAAAACTTAATGCCTCTAAGGAAAAAGTGGAGTAGCTAAAGATCCAATGGATAATGGCTCGCAAAGAAAACCCATTACGTATGTTTTATAAGTACTCAAATTCAAATTCAAAAAATTTATTGCAGCGGTTAACTTACTACAATAAATTGCTTTGGCTCACGGCTACTGTGGACATCTGAGCCTATCCTATGGTCTTAGCCTAACTATTCAAATCTTATTTTAGGAGAATTATATTACATATAAAATAAATCTGAGCAAAAAAGAATTCATTTCTTATAATTATTTTAATTTTTTTTTTTAATAGCTGGAGTCCATTTTCAATTTAATGTTTCTTAGCTTAAACAGTTAGTCTTATGTTTAAAATACCTATACCTTAAAATAATTAATATTAGTGAAGTTCGTAAATTATTGCCTAAGTATTAATAATTATTTTTCGTGTAAAGCTAGTTTTACATTTGCTCACGGGTTTCCGTAAGACCATTAAATACAACTATACTACTTTACTTGTTCAGTGGCCACTGGTCGTAATCCGTTTAGGGTTTGTCAGTCTCGAAGTGTCTATGTCGTATCTTAATGTGTTCAGCATGTTTAATTTTTATAGTGCCGTACTCCCTGTACTGTCCTGAAGATACCGTTTAAGGGTGGGTAGAAGGAGTTTAGCATTTTCTTTGTCATACGTCAGTAGGTCTATTGGATCTTTATTTGTGCCCGCAGTCCTCAGCCTCCGTAGAAAATCTCCGCACTCCAGCATGAGGTGTCTAGCCGTCAGTACTGTGTTACATGGTCCACAGCTTGGCTGCTCCTCCCTCCTGAAAAGGTGAATCTTCAGGGCCAAAAGGTGCCCCAGCCTAGTCCTAGCCATGGAGATCATCGACTGCCTCGGGATGTCGGGCATTAGAGGTGGTCTGCTAGTAGTATGATGTCTAGCTAAGAAAGATGGATCCTCACTCAAACGTAGTTGGGCTATGGATTCCTCTGCGGCTTTGCAGAATGCTTTTGCTGCCAGATATGATGGCGGAATAATCTTCTGTGCACCCGGCAACCTGACGTTCTTTGCCAACCAGTCTGTCTTTTCGTTGCCCGGAATTCCACTGTGCGCTGGACACCAGGCAAGCCAGATCGGTCTGTTCTGTATTTGCTGTCTGATATTAACTGCCAACGGGTCCTTGTTTCTTACATTAGCAATTGCCTTTAGAGCAGAGAGACTGTCTGAGAAAATCGCCGTTGTACCTTCCTGATTGGAGGCCCACCTAACCGCCTCCCAGACAGCCAAAATCTCCGCCGTAAAGACATTCGCCCAGATTGGCAGTAGTCTCTGAATGGTATGTTCGTCTCTGTTTGTGTTGTTGTCCGTGACAGCTGAAGACACCACGTGCTCCGTCTTTGAGGCGTCCGTGTAAAGGACCCTGTTGACGCTGAGCTGGTGCAATTCTTCCTTGTGAAGCAACCTTTTGCTGTTGTCGTCCAGTGTCTTTTTGTACTTTAGCTCGTTTGAAATTATCTGTTTTGTACTTATTCTCCACTGGGGAATGTTGGGGGCGGGATTAAGCTCATGGGGGTTGAAAGGGGTTTGTTTAATTTCAGTGGGAGTAAGATCTACCACCTTCCGCAATGCCGAGCCAGTTCTGCGAAACTGCAGCTGTGTAGAATCTAGTAGGTCCAAAATGTGTGAAGTCATGGAGGCTCCTGCAAACCAAATTGTTTGCGAGAGCTTCTCTTCTGCTGACGAAAGTTGTAAAACCTCCTTCTACTAGTAGGCTGGTAATGGGGGTGGTACGGAGCGCGCCGATGGCAATACGCGCCGAGTCGTTGAGCGATACCTGAATGGCAGCTTGTTCTTTTTTGGAAGGAAACCGTATATTGTAATGCCGTAGCCTGCTTTACCCATGACCAATTGCCTGGATATGAGAGTAGGTGTCGATAAAGGCGGTCCATTGTTTCTCTTGCAGATTACCTTTAGGAGGTTGTTCCTTCTTCGAATGTTTTCAGCCACTTCTCTAGCTTGCTTTTTCCAACTTAGGTTTTTCGTGAAGTGCAAGCCCAGAATTTTTCGCTCATGCAGTAAAGGAATAGAAGCTACCTCGCTTACAAATGTGCTTTCGCGGCAACTCCGTCTTCTACATACGTGCAACGCCTCAAGCTTGTCCGTAGAGTTTTGGCTCCGTTTATCTCTGCCCAAACATTCACAGCACGGAGCGCTGTTGTGACTTCGTTGCAAGTTTTTAACTATTTAACTGTCGGATAAGACACCAACAGTCTCATTTTTTTGTTATTAGATACGTATAATATCTCTGCCTGAAAGAAAATGTAATATTCACAGAATGATCTAAGGTTTATATTATCAACTTATTATTAAGCCTAAATATATATTATGGCACTGTAGGTGGTTTATTCTAAAGAGACCTATGAAGCTTTGTAGTGTGGAGATGATCTTTTCTGTGCATCTTTCCATAAGTCTTTTTGGCAAATCAATTTTTATGCTTTGATTGTGTTCAATTCCCGAATCAGTTTTATCTATAAATATTATCTGAATCCTTGTATTCGATTTCACATTGCATGTTTTATAAGTATTCCAATCATCAAGAAAACTTTTTTTTATGACGTTGATCTATCCAAGCGTAATTCAAAAATCCAACCGCAGTTCTTGGAGTGCTTGAATTTATACCACCCATCCATCACGCCTTCTACAAGCAACTTAAACACGCCAAAAAATCATATTAAATTCAATAATATCAAAACAATCGCTGGGAAATTATGAGCATAATTTTTTTTTATATGGAAATGTATTTTTGTTAATTAAATTTTTGTTTTTGTGTATTGTTAGAAACTGAAACTTAAAATAAATCGTTTTCTTAAAGCAACCCAACAAATTTTTATCCTAAAATAAAGAACTTTCTAAGTGCAAAAATGGCCCATCCCACATAAAACTGCATAAATTCAACGTGTGGAGTTGTATAGACGAGTTGAGTGAAAAGAGGGTATCCGGTTATGAGTGCGAGTAATTTTTCGCTACTTTGAGACACGAAGTAAGGATTTAATGCAAAAGAGAAAAAGTGGGAAATTTTTATTTTCCTTTTTCTTATCTCAATCATTAGAGGCTTAGGCCAATTTTGTGCTCGGCTTCTCATATAGCTCCTAACACTCTCTTAAGTTAATTGCTAGGTCCGACATCAACCTTGTTTCCAAACTAATAGCCAACAACGAGTATGAATAAAGTGAGACTTTACCTCCTTTTGCAGCAATGAGATACATCAATTTTATGATCTACTTTTCGCCGAGGAGTATCTATAATACCTTCCAGCTGTAAGATCGGAGCCAGATTACTATTAAGTTGTCCATTCGAATTTCAGTGGCGAAATCTCTATCTTACAATAGAGTCAATTTTCTTAGATTTATTCGCGACTCTTGAATTTTCATTTCAAATCCATTTCTGCTCTAAATTAAAACACTTCATCAGGCAGAGAAAACTAATTTCGATCCAGACAAGCCTGAAATTGCAGCACCAATGAAATTTACATTCTGAACACTGCCGGCTTTTTAAGTAATGGGGAGATGCAAGACGTTACAAAAGTTTTTTATCAGGGAACTATCGACTGAAACACATTTAAAGTTCCTTAGATGGAGCTGAACAATTTATGGTGAAATTTGTAATGACCGTCAGGCAGATAATTTGAATGCTAAAATTTTCCTTCCAAATTACTTTGTATATATAGGTATAGGTGTGTATGTACATTTTGGGGCATGCAGAATTGTGTGAATGTCAAATACCTTGTTCTAAATGTCTTTGCAAATTTCAAAATTATATGAATGAAATGCTATCAATGGGAAGTTAGTCTGTGGAAAGGTATTGATCTCTTCTTAATTGTATTACGGCTCTGGTCAGAAACCGTTGTAATTATATATTCCAAATAATTACAGAACAGAAGTTAGAACATTTGATAGGATCTCTTTCTATCGTTTATTAAGTAGATTGACGGACAATTTTTAATACGGGAGCTAGAAGTGGGATGAAGTCTGGTTTGAGCAGTTTTAAATTGAGTATAGAATTTATGCCAAGACAAAATACGAAATTTTTTGGCAAATGAAGTGATATAGGAATTACAACAGCAAAACAAATCGTAAATTGATTAGAGTGCCACTTAATATGCAGGTTAAATTTTTCCTTTTATAGTTTCATTGTGTTCACGCTACTTCCCAATATCATAGACTATAGTAAGGATCGTAGTAGTGTCACTGAAATTCGACTTATTATTATTGCACAACTTCTGAGTTAGGAATTCTCGACCGCGGTAACGAGTATGTCAACTCTTCTCCTTAAAACTTGATCCGACAGATGCTACTAAGCAAAACTATTTTTAATATTTCCTACCTTACCTACTGATGGGAACTAAGTACATCTTCTTAAAAGCAATATCTCCATGTTCCAGGCAAAGATAACCTAATAAGAGGATTGGATACAGCAGAACAAAATTGGAAATTTACCTTTGTTTTCTAGACTGAAAGAAATATATTTTCGTCTTTTGCATTAATGACGAAGAAGAACTTAGCTATTCATTATTGTAGTGCAACTGACGCAGCGTATTAAAAATTGAGAGAACGTAGGATTTCACAATTGATAAGATCTTCATTCAACATCTTTTCAAGGTACTCCTAGTAACATACAACGTGTTACACTGCCTAAATATTTTAAGAAAAAGATAAGTTTTGCTTGGCCAAGGGGCTGAAAGGAGGTGCAAAATGAAATTCTCATTTTACCCGAAAATAATAGAGAATCCAGCGTGAGAAGATCCGACTTAATGTCTTGAGAGCAAGACGAATAAAAACAAAAGCACATGCGTTCAAATATGATAGAATTACAGCAACAATTTTGGAACCAACCCTTTTAATATTTCAGAAACCCTGTTTTCATAAAAGCACGGGAACATTTTATGAGAGAAAACTCTTCCTCTTCTCATTTTTTTACGAAAATAAATATTTTCCATTCTGTTTCGTTGCAAGTAATCTGCCCTTTCACATTTTTTATCTTTATTCGTAAAAGTTTTAAAGAGAGTTTGATGTTTTGATATTTTTATACTCTAGATGAAGTCTATAGGGATATACTGAGTTCGTCATTCCGTTTGTAATGCACAGAAATAGTGATGGTAGAGAAAATGGATTGGACACCCACGCTATTTTGATTTTTGAAATTTTATACGCAGACTTAAAAAAAAAGTAAAAGTAAGTTCGAAAATGAGACGAATCGGGCAACTCCTTCTTAGGGTTGGCATACAAAAATATCGTTCTCCACTATATATTTGGATACTGCCTGAGAACGCGTTGATATAGAGAGCTGGAACATGGTACATGGTTTTTCCTTAGCAATAAAAAATAAAATTTTAAAAACAGAGTAAATCGGGCAACCCCCTCTTGGTTTTGCCATGTAAACATTTAGGTTTTTAGCGGATACTGCGAAAACTATCTGTCCTAGACATATTTATTGTACTAAAAATTTCTTCAGAATACGAAATCTTATAAAATTGGTTCGAATCATTTTTCTGTCACACGAACAGTTCTGAAAATATATGCGAAAACCATTCCGAAAATCACCTAAGGTATTATAGGAATTGGTCTTTGACCAATTCTATTTTTTTACTTGTTTTTTCTTGTTTCTTTCCTTTTCTCGCCATGTAAAACAGTCGAAAATCTCGCCTGTGTGATATCTTGTTATTAAGTTATCTTTGGTGCCAGGTATTAAGGATTTGGAAAAAAAAACAAATTGTAACAAATATGCACTTGTAGGTTTAGGATTCATGTAATCTACCTTAGTTATAGCAAGCGGATACATATGTGTTTCTTATGACTGTATTACTCATGGAGAGAAGAAGATATTGCAGGAAACATGTTCCTCACCAATTCCAGCCACACTTATTTAATTACCTTGTTTCATGCAGGTAAAGGAACACGACTGCATCCTTTTTTGCATGTCGTTGATAACACCATATTATAAACCCATTAGAATTCGAAACATCTACTGCGTCAATTCCATAGCGTATGATTGTAAAGCCTGTTGCCATTATGTTGCCGATTATAGTACTGATTAATTAACATATTATTGTGGTGACGTAGATTGGCGGGAATGTACCACATTTCTCCAACTACTTCATTGGTGATAAGTAATTATTAAAATTACAAGTTCAGGTGACCACGTACTTTTACACTTCCCATGTGTAAATTTACATAGTTTTACCTGCATGATAAATGTGTATAGTAAAAAGAAGTAGATTATGCAGAAATATTTTAATGTAATTTTACGAAACTTTATTGAATAAATTTACAGGCTTTCGAAACAATTAGAAAAGTGAAATTTAATTGTGTATTTTCCTAGTGATGGGGTCAATGACGAAAGAGTAATAAACTTACATCGATGGAGGGAATTCTTTAATGGAGAGTTTTAAACATGCAAGATCAATATCCTCGAATGTCGACAATTCAAGTCATCGCGAAAATCAGCATATTTTTCTATGTATGCAAAATGTATAGGACTTCTAGGCAAGCGCATTTTTTTTTGCGTCTATATATTTATAATGTTTATTTTTTTTTTTATTATTTACTAAATGCATTGTTTAACAAAATATTGCGCCGGATTTTGCAGACTAACTAATTTTAGTAGAGTATAAAGCCATTTTAGCTGAACTGGTACTTTACGGGTCAAGGAAAATAGTGAAAAATTTATTTTGTGTAAAATTACATTTTCATCTTGTAAAAATATGTAAGAAAACAGAACTTATTTAGTGTACATTATTAAAAACATTCCAATTTTACGTATTTATAAATGTTATAACTAACTAAAATGGAAGACAATTCCAACAACGTACAGGAAATAATATTGACAAGCATTCCTAGGATTAAAATCATTATTGAATTTAAGAGCCACGTAGTTAAGCAGAAGTTCTAGCTTCTGGATAATACTGCAGCAAAAAATTGAAAACCATATCAAGTTTGGAAGTCTAGTTTAGACTCCGGTCGCGTACTTGTCAGAAATTTTGCTTATATTTTTTTCAAATCGAGCTAGAGCCAGAAGCAAGTGGAAAAACTATAAACAAAATAATGGAATTCAAATTTGTAGATAAAAGGGAAAAGAGGATTTAAGCAATGCAACATTGCGGAGAGCTTTTTAAACTTTCGGCAGGAGAAAATATTCGAATTTTCCTTAGCGTTGAAATAAAAGCAGTCAGATTCCCACCCAATCAGTAATTTTTCTTGAGACATATGTAACGTTAGCATTGACTTACTTAACGAAATCTAATCTTTCATCATAAATCCGAAATAACAATATTCATAATTTGATGCACGTTGCACTTAGGGCACATATCTTTTTTCGGTATTTTAATGGATAGATAGAATCTATAAATGATTCTTTTTATACTATAACTTTTATTTAGCTACTATAATTTACTTACTAGTTGACACCGTCAGCTCAGAAGATAGGAACATTTTAAATGTGTGTTTAAATTAGAACCGAAGCTGTTGTTGGTTCTTTTGTCGTGGTAATTTTCAATCTTCGTATGTGCCATCAATGTTGGATTTACAACATTTACAACATTTTACGAACCTTAACAAATCTACTTCTTTATCAGATGACAAATTACTCGACGAGATTGGTACGAAATCACTTTCACTTCCAGAAAAGTTTTTAGACCTTTAACAGCCTTAACATCCTTGTCATAAATGTCAATTGAGTAGTACCTTATACACCTTAATCACTTTCAAATATAAAATAATTCGGAACGCAACACATCCCATAACTAATCCCATAACCGCTACTTTTGTGTATCTCAAACTTAATCCTGCGTATTAATTTAAAATGTGAATTTCTAAACCATAAAATAATAAAACAAGTAGAAGAACTCTGCTGCACCCCATTACCGGGGTTTTTAATTAAATTCACAATATTTATAGGTCCGGGTAGGTATAGGAAACTCTTAAAGCATCCATTATGGGAAAATTTTGATCCACATGTATTCATCTGATGCCTTAACAGGTAAGGGTCTACGACATCAAACCCATCCACCTTTTCCTCCTTTATATCTTCTTAAGGTACAATTTAACAGACCTCTTGATCTCATGCATGCAATAAATTGGATTCATTTATGTGAAAGATGTGACCTCACCTCATACATAAATTGGGAAATTGAATTTTCATTACTGTTGCGCAATAAATATAAGCAAAGCTTCCTGGCTATTGGATATATTCCATGGGCCTTTAAGCTTGGTTTCTATTCGTTAGTTTATAGTTAGGTAATGAGACGGACACAATATATAAACTTGGAGTATTCTTATCATTCGTAAGGAGTACTTTTGTTAAAATATAATTTAAATTAGTTTTAAAATAGTTTATTTTTTTTACAGCTGGTTAGTTCAGTTTTTTATTTACATTATGCATAGCGTAGGTGTTATGAATGAATCACAATTAATCTATGGACCTACATTTATGGCACATACAGCAAAGCAAACCCTTGTGAATAGCAATATACCTTTAGTTGATATTGGAAAGTCTCTTTTTTTGATTGATTGTTTCTCCAAATTCATTCAACCGACCGTAATAAATCATTAATAAATTCGCAAAGGTCTTAAATAGAAATTAAAGCATATTATTAAGGACTAATAATTGCAATAATTAATATCACAATATCACGTAGGGCTTTATGTACCGGGTGGTAACAAGCACAATAAATTCTTATCTAAGATTATATTTATCACAATCATCATTTCATGTCGGCACAAAAAATCCATTCAGTTCTGGTGTTAGTTATTAGAATTAAGTGCCAAAAATAACTATCAAAACAAGATGAAAAAAATGTTCATATGACGGCAAAAGTTTATTCAACAAATTAATGTTGTTTCTTTTTTTTTGCTTTTCATTTTCATCATTTAATCCCGCCGTAAGACTTTCACAGCAACTTTATTTCACTTCAAAGTGCAAAAAAGAAAAAAAAAACGAAAAAGTTTCTTGCGCTTCACTAAAAGTTTCGATTTAAGTAAGTTTCACAGTTTTTAACATTTCCACTGTCCCCAGGGGGGTAGCTCTGGGGAAGAAAGTTCTATCCCACAAAGAACCTGTATCGTATCGTTCTTAAATACTTTTAATCGCTAGAATAAACCCCGACTTCGATTTAGCTAATTTTAAGATAATAAACATGCAATAGTTTTTCGAGCACAAACTGAGATTTTACTAATGGAAAATGCAAGCTGATGGATTTTTTTCTTTTGAATTTTCTCTCCATCTTGGAGAAAAGTGAAATTTTATCAATAAATTGTAAAGAATTTTTAATTGATCTTGTGTGAGAGTGACAAGTTGTTGATGATATGACTATCAAAAACTAGCTTAACACAAGCTCGCTTAATAGATCAGCGGGCAACCAATTCATGCTTTTCATCACTTAGTCGGTGTTTGTATCGGTAGATATGTTAAACTAAACATAAACCAAACCGGATGAAATTACATGCAATGCAACATAGAACACAAACATAAAAAAACAGAAAATGAAATAGTTAAAAATATTATATAGACATTTTTCTTAAAGTTAGACATGCAACAGAGGTAGCCTTCTCAAATTGTGCCTCCTATCACGAAAAGAGAATTTGTCAAGTACCAACGGAGAATCAATATTCGCGTAGAAGAGTCGATGCACAAAAATTAATGAATTATTACAGGGTAGGGGCTGAGTGCAAATCGTCCGAAGTTCCGCTGAACAGACTCGATACGGTCGATGTGTGTACCGTAAAATGGAGACCAAACCTGGCTAGCGTATTCAAGAAGTGGTCTCACAAAGCAGGTTTACAAACGCAATATTATGGTATGATTCCAGAACTTTCGGGACCAACGTTTTATAAAGCCTCGCATAGAACTACTCTTTGATAGCATGTAGTTTATGTGGGAGATAAAATTCGATCTATGGTCACATTTAATACCTAAGTGATAGACAGAACCCACACCGCGAATTGAGGAATCCGAAAACCCATAATTGTAAGTATTGATTTCTGATTCCTGGGGAAAGTATTAACCTCACATTTGTCGATATTAAGTACTAAATTTTTGCTCTTGCACCAATTGCAAAATTTTTGAAGGTCACGCAGTACCTGTTTACAATCATTAACAGATTTATTCTGAACGAAGAGGTTAACATCGTCAGCATAAATCACGATATTACAGTGCCTTTTAAAAGAGGCAATGTCGTCAATAGACAGAATAAAGTACAATGGGTCCAAGTGATTCCAATGAAGTACAACAGACGAAGCCTTGAAGGCTCTGGAGATGGAATGGCGGAATAAATTTGGTAGGTTTTGTTATCTCAATAAGACTCTGTCCATTTTAGAAATGTTGGTGGAACCTATGCTTTTTCACTTTAAATAGTATCACGGAGTGAGATTACTTGTATGTCTGATAGCCTTCTGCCAACCCGCATATGGTGTCCGAGATAGATTCTAACAAGTAAGTAATTGTAGACCTGTCCGAAGGAAACCCATGTTGGTTTGAAGAGAGCAAATTCTCGAAGGAAATTGAGAGCTGAGAGTAAATAATAGATTCAAATAATTTGGGCATACTAGCTAATTTTCGAATAGGCCTGTAGTTAGAAATTTCATTTTTACTACCTTTTCTGTGGATAGGTATGAAAAAGGAATTTTTCCATAGCTCCGGGAAACAACTACTATCGAGCAAATTTTTGGAAAATAATTCTGAACGGAGCTGCCAGGGTAATGCAGCAAGCCTTAAAAAAGGTTGGAGGGATTCCATCTGAACCCGTTGTGAAGTCATTTGGAAGTTCATTAATATGAACGGGTATATCCTCTTCTATAATTTAAAGGATTTGATTGATTGATTGATAATTGAGCTTATGGCAGGGGATCTTGACCGTAGGCCTCAAAAGGCCCATTTTTCAAAATCCAGACTTATTGGTAATTGCTCGTAGGTTCCAACCGGACGATCTTACGAATTATTTGCTCCCAACCCTACTTGCCAGCTTCGCGCAGCTCGTCCAGGAGGTGTGAGCCAAGGAATCTGTAATGCTTTCACGATAGAGCTGGATAGGGACAGAGGAAGTGAGTCACTGCCTAGGATTCCTTTCCGCATCCCCGACATACAGGGTCAATTGACATCAAGGTTTTCCGAGTTGGCTTGTTTAATCCCAGAAGTTTATTTGTTTCTTTTGGATTAAGTCTGCCCCACAGCTCCTTTGTAGTTCTACCTGAAGAATGATTTAACCAATGGCGAATGTGTCCGCGGTCGGCCCAGGCTGAGATATCAGAAATAAGGTGATTTGGTGCGATCCCAATTGTAGAGAAGAATGCACCAATCCGGACAAGTTTCTCCGCTTTTTCATTACCACTAATGTCGGTATGACTTGGGACGGAAAGCACCAGTACCCTGTTGTTCCGAGAAAGGGAGTGCAGGCCGGATTTGCATTCCAATATAAGGGATAGTGAAGAACTGTTATGAGAGTCGTTCGTATGACTGAAGTTATTATTTCGAGGTTTATAATTTGACGAGAAAAATTCATTCTCACAAAATGTAGCAAACATATTGCTAGGCAGCAGAGTCCTTGTACCTCATGGAATTGGGATAGTTGTCGGTTTTTTCTTCATACTAATAAACTTAACAAAGGGGCGGGGATCACCAAACAGTTTTGTACGCACGAATATACTCATCATAAAGTATGGAAGAAAGCTCTTTAAACTCATTATAGGTTGTGAAGAAGTTGTTGTGAGTTATAATGCGTTTGTCACGCATATAACTTTTCCACAGTTTATTTTATGAATTTTTATGAAATTTGAGTTCTTTACTGAACCATGGTGGTGATGTTTTAGGTAATAGTTGATGCTCGCAGGGAACGTAAGAAGAAAATAAATCGAATAGAATTATGTAACATGTATAAATATTCACTCAGTCGAGCCATTCCAGTTTTTCACACATATCAAGGTACATAAAATCTCCTAAACTTCTTTTTGTCTCTCATATATATATATATTTATTTATTTTTTTATTATATAATGCCATTGATCGCAAAGAATTGTCGTGTCATATTACAAGTTGACACAAGAAGAAAGCAATTTCCACTTTAACTTGCCTATTATTTCAAGAATCCTTCCTCCATATAGTTTCCTGTAATTTCCTTTTAGTCTCTCTCTCCTACAATCCTATGAAGTGTAATCTACAGTCCAGGCGCTCTCGTTGGAGAACATTTGGACGTGGCATTTTCTTGTAAAATATTTTGCTACACATTTTTGAAATTATAGTATAAATTTACTATACCATTGTATGTCGTTGAGAAAATTTCCAGCTAACTTCGATACGTACGTAAGAAGTTATGATCATGGAATCCGACAAATTTCCACAGGAATATGAGGTTTTCCAATCCTATGAGTCCTCTTAGGAGCAGGAGGATGGAAGGTGCAAAAAAAATTCAATTGAACTCAATATTTCTAGTATTCTTTGTTAGCAACAAGTCGATTTCCCCATTGACCAGGATTACATTTCTTCTGTTCTATAATAGTCATATTACATATATATATATATTTATTTTTCAGTGGGAATGAAATGTCATTCTGGACTGTATTCTCCACCATGTCGCCGCCGTAGTTGTTTCCAAGGATGATATTGGAGATTTTGAACTTTATTATGAAAAATAATTAGGACTTTTGCTACTTTTACCTATCTACCCTTATTAGATATCGATATTGGTCCTTAATTGAAGCATGGAAGTGTATAGTAAGCATAGTCTGGAGAATGAAAGATTCCATCTTGTGTTTATTTAAGTCGGTTGATATTTTAGGGCGATGAGATCAATTTAAGTTGCTTTTGGAATACATTGTTTTGACTTGATTAGAAATATATGAAATAAGATGAAAACATTATCAAAAAGGGTTCTGAGCGTTAAGAATAAAAGCTCTAAATTGAAATTGAGCACTTTCGACAAAACGTGAATTTCGTCAGGGTACACCTAAGCACCTATAACTTCTCTTTTGCTTTGAAGTAGAACAGAAAGCACTTAATTGCTAATGGTTTATTAAATTTCTTTGAAAATGGTTTGACACTGAAAAATAAGAAAGTAGAATAACTTCCAATTAAATCTGGGCGTACCTGATATATAGTACATGCCGCTTAGTAAAGGTGACGAAGTTTCGTTGATGCTATTTATATTTAAAATTCTTTGAAATATATAATTAGGCTTAGAGTCCATAAATATGCTTTCATTAAACATTTATTTTTAGACTACATACTTACAATTCCATTTTATTTTTGTGCTAACAATATTAAAGTTATCCTATTTTTTCCTTTTAAGGTACTTTTAACGTAGTTAATCATATCTAGTTGACAGTTACATATACATATTCAACAGCAAGAGAACAGCATAGCTTTGTGTGTGTGCGTGTCTCTTATACTATTCGAAAAATCTTGCTTCAACTTTTTATCAGAAATTGGTAAATTAATTCTCCGTTTAATATTTTTTTTTCAATGATTGTCCTAAACAGATGTTCTTTTATGAGCTTTAGTATTGTTACCACAACTACACATCCAGAATGCTCTTATTTTACGATTTATGATGTTAAATAGAAAGTGATGAGTGGGTTCAGAGATGGGATGGGGCCCCGAAGGATTCCTGGAAAGTATGCCAGAGCAAGGCTCATTATTGACCTAAACAGATAGTGATGTACATATTGTGATGTAACTTTGCATTAAAATACAAACAATTAACAAATCAATTAAAAACGCAAGAATGCATATTTAGATTAATTGGAATAATCAATTGAACTGAAATCATTTCTCAATAAGTTAATCGCAATAAATGTAACACAATAATATTATTTTATTATAAGCAAAACATTCATCAAAATTCATGTCATACTGGAACCGTAAGAAGTGACTGCATTTGTTTTCATGTTTTGCAACATGCTTAATACGGGTCAAGCTAGTTGCATCACATCAAACAAATGTTAAGAGCATAAGTGCAAATAAGTAATTTAGTTTATCATGCGCGTAATTTGGCATATGTACTTATCGTAAAGTACAAATCGTAATTAAAATTATGCTAGGAATATTTTATTAAATATTCATATAATGTTAACACACTTTTGACTTTATAGGGCCGACTACCACTGGGCATCTCATAGTTATAGCTGTGCTCATCACAATAGTGGGGATCTGCTCTTGAAGCTTCTTCTGGGAGATCTGCCTGATGGCTGGCACCACTATTCGTACAAATCAATACCGGCGCATAGCTTGTGCATGGAGATGCTTATATACCACACATTGGGCCAATATAATAATAACGAAGTAAATCACTCATCTTTTTACTTACCATATGGCACGGTCGCCTCATCATGTAATTACTATATTACTACAAAATAAATACTTAAAAAAGTTACCACCTGTTTTTACTAGGCCGACTACCGCATTTCCTATGCTTGATTGGCCTATACTTAATCGCTAATATTCAATATAATATAAAAATACGAAAAGCCCAGACTCTGTCTGTAACGCGGCCAAATGCGCATCGCTGTTTTTTATATAAAAAAAGCAAAAAAAAATAAAAAAAATAAGAATTTTTTTATTAAATAAACGTTAGAGACAATCCCATTCTAAGAATGAGCAACTTTAGCTAGAATATATATATGTCACAGATAGTGTAGCGGTTTGCACCTAATAACTTTTTACACTAACATATAACCGAATCTAATTTGTCTGGACAAGATCTTTTTCCTGTAGCTGATTAATAATACTTCTTGGTGGAATTGGTGAAGTGTCTTGAACCCGGTGGGAAATTCATATAATATGAGAGGTGTCAGTGGTAGTACTGTAAAGCCTGGATAATATTTAACTGTATAGCATTCACTCGCAGCCAGGTGACAATATTACAAAATTGAGATTCCGCAGTGACATTACTGGAACGCCCACGCTAAAGATGGATTTGTTGCCTGGGAGACCAGTGGCCGGATTCACTAACTCGGAGAGTTGTGGAGTTTTGGAGAGGAGAGTTCTTTTGCCACTTAACTCTCCACTCGGAATTCTGTAACTCGTGGAATTTGTATTGAGATTTACCAAACTCTCTATTCAACTTCGCAAAACTCTCGGCAGTGTTAGTTGTGGAGAAGTAAGAAAAATATTTCTCACCTGACAGTATTGGCTGCTTTTATTGTCCTTTGTGAAGGTACCAATGTACCTAGGACTTTAAAATTGAGATATGGATTCACTGCATATCCTGGCTATGTTTACAAAAACAAATTATGGAAATCCTTGCAATACTTACAGAGAAATAAGGAATTTTGTGTTTCAAGGTACCCGATAAAAATTGTAATTCACGCGAATATGGTCAATTTGGTCGTCTTTCACTACAGAAGAGATGCTATACAAATTTTAAATATGCACGGTAAAGCTTGTATGTAGGATGAAATCGCATCGACATTTTGTCCCCTAATTAGATATTTAATTAGTTTTTGATTCCGGTAAATACTTTTGGAGATAACTGTAAAAGAAGTAAATCAGTCCTTCTTAAGCTAAAAAATGGCCGTTTTCTGGTACAAAAACTCAACTCATTATTATGAAGAACCGGTAAGTCGTGGAAATTCACTTTCTATGAGAAAAATGTTCACAACGGAGCACTAATGGATGTGAAACAAAGAACGGAAGAAATATATGCAAAATGTAGGAACTGGGGTGTATATGACACACGCGCAAAAAATCCGTCTTTCGACGGTAAAAAGTCAGTTATGAAGTTAAAATGATAAAAAAAAACTACGCCACTCCCTCTTTAATTTGATACCAAACATGACGTATTTTGGACAACCTCCAATGGGGGGTGGTACGACCCCCCATTCCCAAAAGACCCACCCTCAGAAATTGTTCACCTATAATTTTGTACTCTAGACTCTAAATCCGTAGGAAAAAACCGCAATGCTCTACGACCCTCCCACGCAGAGTTATCCGTCTTTCAATTTTTCGATACTTCTCACGTTTTCTTTAACTCCTCAAGTATGATAGAGAATCTCGAATGGAGAGTTAGGGAGTTTTAACCGGGGAAAACGAAAATTCTCATCTCCCAAACTCCCAAACTCTCCGAGTTAGTGAATCCGGCCCAGGAGATTTGAAGATCATCTTTGTGTAACACATAGTTTACCGACTTGTCATCCATTTCTGTTACGGAGGCTATGGCAGTATCTTGATCTTTCCTTTGGGTCAGAACAGCAAGATTACATAGTCAGTCCATAAATTTATTTTCGATTTCAGCAATTTCAGCTGAGCCCAGATCTCCAATAGTTACCGTTTTATCTAACTCCCTTGGTGTTTTTCAGGTGAAATTTCGTAGTATTGCCCTAAATAATTAATATTCTTAGATAAATGGAAATTTTTATGCTCCGTGTGTAAGTATGACTTTTTCTGCTAGCATAAAATGTCTCAGATGATTTAATCACCCAACATTAGCTCATGGCTGCTAATAAGGTCTTTACATCGGTGGAGTAAATTTACGTATGTTTGTACAGATTATTGGTTTAATTAAAATGATATGTCAGCTTTTTTCATATACCTAGCAAAAATTTCAAAGATAGCATCTCGTTGCCTCCACCTTAAAAAAAAAAGAAGAAGAAAAAGAACTTTCCTTAATGAGCATAATTTTCAAAGCAGAAAGTAATAAGTAAAAGCGTCTTTCAGTTCAAAAATATTCCTCTAATTAAACGTAGGTGGATGAGTCCCGCCACGTTGATTTTTACAAAAAAAGGGCAAACAGCGTCTGTCACCATTTGTGGTACCACCCACATCCATAACAACAATATTTTTCTCTGGGAGTATGAACATTTTATTAAAACGAAAACGACAACAAAATCGTTAGCAGTTGTGTTAATGGATTTCAACAGATGATAAATATCCTACCTACTTATCAGTCATCAACAGGTCTTTGGCCTGTCTACCTGCTGCACCAAACTCAAGTGTAATCACACAAGAGCAAGACGAGAGTTATGCATGGCTCTTATGAGTGTCGTCTGGAGGGTGTCTAAGTGAATTAAAATTTTAAGTGCAATTGAAATTTTTGGGTTTTTGGCTAAGAGATAAAAATGTTGTGCATATGTGTGTATGTCCTCTATGTCCTTTGTATGTCGTATTTTCGTTGTTCCAAATCATTTAATAATTAGCTTCATCTATTGACTAGATTTGGCTTTTTTTTTGTGTATTCATTTGCAAGATTTTATGCATGTACATATATTGAAGATTAGACAGAAATCTATTTTAGTTATCCTCTAAAAAGGTTGAGTCAAAAAGAAAAAAAATGTTAAAAACTATATTCTTGAGCGATAGAGGAAATCTAGACCTATTGTCTGAAGTTATGCTATAAGAGTTTGGCAGCATGAACTCTCTCGAAGGCCTTCAAAATATGTAATGCGGTGATTTCTGATTCATTAAATTATGGATAAATTGCTTGTAACGCTCGTTGAGGAATGTTAGTCAATTCCTAACAGAGCAGTCAGCACGAAAGTAGCATTGACTGTCGCGAATAAGATGATTGCCCTCTAGATGGATATTTCATCAATTGACTATTTATGAGTGTTTCAAATTCCTTGGGAAAAATCGAAATAAGGGCAACTGGTCTACAGTTTGAAGGATTTCTTGCCTTTCCTTTTTTTGGATATTGGTTCAACATGAACAAGTTTCCCTGTCAAAGGAAGCACTCCTGTGGGTACCTATATATATAAAGTCTTATGGAAATTAATTCTTCGGCATTATCTAGAAACCGCTTCTACATGCACTGGGCTTCTCGATAACGACAGAAAAGATTGTAAAGATCTACAAGATTAAAAGTCAATATTTGGAACCAATCTGTGGGACTTTCACATGCGATACGATTTACAAGTCATCCAAAAAATCTTTGTACACAATTTAATGATAGCTGCTCGCTAGAAGAAAATCTAAAACTCATTTATATATGTACTTATAAAGAAGATTTAAGGGAACAGAAGAGAGAAATAAGAAATGCAAAATAATTCCCTTTAAGAATATTGGGGAAATGTCGGATCCCGGCTGCGATAATTTTACATACATATGTATAGGGAAAATCTCTTGATAAAGCCGTATATCAATCCGCAAAATATTTAGACATATTAAGTGCATCCAGCCTGCTCCGCGCAAAGGCTGGGAAAGCACACAGAAAGTATTCGGTTGTCTTAGACTTTCCTTCAAGGCAAGACAGGCACCCGGGGCTGTAGCCGAGGTGACAACGCCTAAAGCTAGTTTAGATCCAAGAAAAGGAGAAGCAGAGCCAGTTCTGGTTAGAAAGTCAACACTTGCATTCCTCATGATCCGTGCCCAGGAATCCACTGAAAAGAAGTCTTGTTTTGGATACACGGCTTATTTACAGATGACCTTGAGACCTCCAGTAACTTAGATGTTATCCGAGGGCCATCCAGAGCTATGCGTTCTGACTGACTATCCGAGAGGATACCAATGTGCATTCCCTTGATCTCCATATCACGCTGCCATTCCGATAATGAAAACTTCAGCCTGGAACAGAGTCAGTGGTGTGCCTTCCAAGCGAGTGAGTACTCCAACCCAATATCAGGTTCAATACAGTAAAAACCCTCGAACTTTCCCACATTGGTGAAAGAGCCGTCGCGTCGGTCAAAATTTTCAGAGCGGTGAAGGAACTTCGCTCAGCTTATGATTCCCTTTCAAGAAAACTCATACAGAGCATAGAAGCCCAAAACGAATCTCCTGTACCTTCGAAACAAGTGGCATGCGAGCCAGGGGGATTTATCCAATATCCCCACAAAGCCCTTTTGCATGAGGAGAAACCTCAAGAGTTGCAGAAGCCGTAGATCTCATGGCGCCTGTAATTCCCAGGAATGCGAGCGCTTACAGGCCCGCCATCTTCCGGATCGGAGTCCCCAAATGCGTCCTCGGCCATTATACAAAAGACGCGTTTATGAGCATGGGTACAATCGAGATATACATTCAGTACAAAACATTCGATTTAATCCCCCATGTGTAGCCATCATCCTGTATTCTTCAGGTATTATAGGGTGCTTCAGAAAATATGAGCAAAAAAAATCTCTAGCCTATTCCCATAAAATAATGAACCACCCTCCCACCGTCAGCTATTATCCTGCTTTTAATTGAACTTGTTGGTATCACTGAATCTTTTCATGAAAATCTGCGATATATCTTACCCTATCCAAAACCTACCCCTAGGTACTGGGGCGATGATATGATTTTCTGAAGACATTCCACCTTTATTATGACCCTTTTTGAATCGTTTAAACTTACTAAAAAATATTATCTCATAGCAAATATCTCTCGGTTAAATTATTCACAAGTATACTTGATGGAGGTGAATATAAAATTTCAAGGAGAATTCTAAAAGCCTGGAGGCATATTGTGTATAGCACAGTATCATACATATCTGGAGCAGCATAGAACACATTCAAATGAAGAGCGCACCATTGGAATGCTTCTGACCTAAGCTTTATAGCAAATGCTGTATCTAGGCCAAGAGAATTTGATTTACTACTAATGTTATTGAAAAGGTCCATATGTACCATGAACCATATGTGCCATTGAACGATGCCAGAATTTCCCACAGGAAAAGGCCGCAAATATTTCAGGAAATCCGATTTCAATGCATATTCAATTCTGCAGCTTTTGTGCATCCTTTGAATAGACAAACAATTGTGAATTTGTGAGAAATAAATTTCAAAGGCCCAGATCGTAGCCAGTTTCCTACTTGAAACACTGCAATTGCCCTGTACTAAGTTCGTCACTTTCAACTTATTTGATTTATATGAATGTGTGGAGTAATCTGTATAACATTAAAAAAGATTCTTTTTTATTAACCTAATTACACAACGATTTTTATACCTAGATGAAATCTATAGGGTAAATTAAGTTTGTCATTCCATTTGTAACACCTAGATATAATGATGGTAGTGGACTGGACACCCACGCATAATATAAGAAGTTATTTTGATTTCTGCATGTCCGTCCGTCTGTCAGTGTGTCTGTCCGTCTGTGCGCACGATAACTCGAGAACGCGAACACTTAGAGAACTGAAATTCTGTACACGGACTTTAAAAAAAAAAGTAAAATTAAGTTTGAAAATGAGACAAATCGGGCAACTCCATCGTGAGGTTGCCATACAAAACTTTCGTTTTCCACTATATATTTGGGCACTGCCTGAGAACGCATCGATATAGAGAGCTGAAATTGGTACATGGTGTTTTCATAGTAATAGAAAATAAAGTTTCAAAAATAGACTAAATCGGGCAACCCCTTCTTGGTGTTGCCATATAAAAATTTTGGTCTTTTACGTACACTGTCAAAACGATTAGTCCAAGACATTTTTATTGTACTAAAAACTTCTTCAGAATACGAAATCCTATAAAAATGGTAGAAATCATTTTTTCTGTCCGACAAACCGTTCTAGAAATATATGCGAAAAACCACTTGAAAAATCAAACTTGCACAGAAGGGTGACAATACGAAATTACATACCGGCATACATCTAGGGTATCAGAAGAATTGTGCATAGACCAATTCTAGCTATTTTACTTGCTGTACTTCACTTGCTCACTAATGCTAGTAGAACAAAATGGGTTAGACACATATGCATAATATTAAACGTTATTTTGATTTTCGCATATTAATATATCCGTCCGTCCATCTGTCTGTCCGTCTTCACGATAAGTCGAGAGCGCGTTCACCTAAACAAGAGCTGAAATTCTGTACATGGCATTATTAAAGAAGGAAAATTTTGGTTCCAAAATGGGACTAATCGGGCAACTCCGTCGAAGTGTTGCTATACAAAAATTCCTTTTTTCACTATATATTTGAATAAAAGTAGAGATTACTCTTTAGGACTTGAACTTAAACTTACAATTGTTCAAGAAGGAATTTTTTTAGATTCTCCGGTATATAGGAAAAGCTAAAAAATGTTTTTAATTTGTTATTCCATCACACTACCCATTATTTTTGGTGGCAAGTTTCAAGTCTTGGTGTGACTCATCAGCAGGTCTCAAATATCGAAATTGAGTGACTTGAAAAACAAATGAAAAAATGAAAAAAAAACAATTTTTATTTATTAAAGAAATGTAAAAAAACTAAAATTTTAAAGAAGCAGATTCATTCGACTGTATACGCCACGCAGTGGGCTGAAAAGTAAAGAAGAAAAAGGAAGAAGAAGAAGCGTTTCGTGTCAGCAGAAAACCTTCCACTCATCGGTGCAGCTTGGTTTTCTGCCTGCTGTAGACGCTTGAAAACAGATGAAATTGATCACCACTCATATAATCTCAGAATAAATTCTGGGTGTGAATTATGTGAATTATATCTGGTTTTTTAAATTTTGTAAATTTTTTTTTCTTTTTAATAATTTTTTTTCTATTTTTCTCTATCTTTTTCATTCTTCCATTTCTTTTCTTTATTCTATTTTTTCATTATTTTTTCAAGTCACTCAATTTCGCTTTTTGGGGACCTGTTGATGAGTCACACCAAGATTTGAAACTAGCCACCAAAAATATAATGGGTTGTGTGATGGGATAACAAATTAAAAACATTTTTTAGCTAATGCTATATACCGGAGAATCTAAACTATATATTTGGACACTGCCTGAGAACGCGTTGATGTAGAGTACTGGAATAAAATTAGGTACACAGAATTCTCATAAAAGTAGTAAATAAAATTTTAAAAATGAACTAAATTGCTGTTGCCATACAAAACCTGTGTACCTTATTGAATTTTTATAATTGATCTTGTTTTAAAATTAAATTTGCTGCTACGAATTTACTCGACAGATATTACATTCTATTTTTAAAACGTATGCACTTTTGTGTCCCAGAGTTCTGGCATATTTTCATAGACATTAGCAGCCCTTCAATCTCACACATCGACCATTCTTTCCCGATACCACGCATCTTACGTACTGAGAAATATCCACACTCATTGAATTAAAGAATAAATTCCTCCAGCTACTGAGACTGCTATTCAACACTTATTGCAACACTTTTCATGAAGTGTACCAATTTGAAAGAAATCATGTGCCGAGACTTATCAATATTTTTTCCTGAGACAAGTGTCTGACACTGACTTTTTACTCTGTTCAGATGCGACTAGTGGTTGAGATAAAAAATATCTGTAATACTTGTCAAGTGTGGGGACCAATATTTAGAATGTAATATTAAGGGTACGTTACAGCTGGTATTCACTATTTTTCTTCGATAGGTATATTTAATTATGTAGCCCTGTTTTGTTACCTAATTACGTAATACGTAGTTTCGTTTCTGTTTCCAAACTGCGCGAATGTGGAACAGTCTACCAGCCAAGGTTAAAAAGCGACATACCAGCACCTTCGCCACTCTTCTCATATCCCGTAATCTTATAGCATTACATTTCCTGCCATGCAATGTCTTGCAATATTGGGAGTACTCTGACTTTGTTTTGATAATATTAGGAAAAACACACTAAATTCATTAAGTTGCACAATATTAAAAATGGTCTATTTTATTTGATAAGTATAAATCAAGGAACACACAAAGAGTTCATTTCCAATTTGTAATATCTTCGAAATTTTATAAATTAAAATTGAAATAACTCAAGAGAAGCAATTAACAACTTCACGAATATTGGGAAAGACAAGTTTCCTCTTTTTTCTTCTCCTGATCCATCAGCTGATATCAATCATTGTCCTTGGCTGCATTATTCTATTCACTTAGATACTTAGTGTCATCGATGAACAATTCTCCTTAGGATAATTGAAATTCCTTACTGTCTATCCCATTATCAAATGCAAGTTTGTATATTCTTTACAATAACCTTTGGCATTTCACTTACTCCTAGCTCAGAAGTTTTAAAGTTTCTTAGATTATTGGAATTCTTGCTAACAGTTGGGAACAAGTTTAGGAAGCGGAGCACTACTGAATAGCTCCTTTTCACATTAACTATTCATTAGAGTACACAAAGCCAAACCAATTGTTGCTTTTTTTTGCTCTTCGATTTCAATAAAGCTTTTTTTATATGTGTCAGAGAAAAATAACAATTAAGTAGGTACCCTAGTAGAAATTGCCCACAGTTTTACCTTATCTCCTGCCTCGCAAAGGGCAGTTATTATGTAAAATAATACTAATTTGACTGAAAAGTATCAAGGTGTTTGCAATTTATAAAGAAACATATAGCCTCCTGATGAGCATTCATTAAATCTCATCGAAGGGCTCATTGGTTAGCATGAAACTGCTCCCTATATACTAAACCAGCAATAAATAAATATTTATTATTGTCATCACCTTGTCAGATGACATTTCTACTAGGAAAATTTGAATTGATTTTTGTGATTTATTTATTTAAGTTTTTAAATTAATTTTGGAAAATAATAATGGAAAAATGTGTACACTTTGTTACCAAAAGTTTTTTTTTATATAAATATGTATAATTTTAAAACAAAACAGAAAAAATATTACTGAAATGCCAACATCACTTAAATTTTAATTACGTATTGATTTTAAAATATTTATCAGAAAATAAAGAAAAATATCGTAGTTGGCATAATGTTACCAAAAGTTACGAATTAGTAAAAAGTTCATTAGTTGCAATGAAATATTTCACATTTCGGCTCTTTCTTTATAAATATCCTTCACATTCCGTAACTTTATTACAAATAAGAACTTTGTTACAAAAGATGAAACTTCATTCCTGTAATTGCTTGTATAAGTTGAAAAATAATTTTCAAAGTAGAAATATTTGTTCCCTAAACTAAAAAATTGCTACCAAAGTAGTCACTGTTTTGATACCAATGCTCTACAAAGAAATGTTTTATAGGATTTTCATTATAGACGTGTCATGTAATTTTTTGAAACGTTATTTGCCCTTCCGTTGAAGTTTGTGGACCAGTCTAAACCATTGGTGTTGCCTATAGTATTTTTATTCTAAAATAAAAAACTTTTTTTCTGAATAAAAACTACACACAAAGCATCATAACATGTAATAATCTTGTATACTCTTGTCATTGTAACAGCAGTCTTAAACATTCCTGCAGTCTATAATATGTGTTTTTTTTTAATCAAACCCTAAACTTTGTTTCTAATCAAACCCATATCCAATCCAATATCATGGAATTGTGTCAAAATTATTTTGTGGTGCTTCATAAATGGTCGTAACTAATTACGGATAAAATTTGTTAGTAACAGAATTCTAAGGCAGTACTTTTTCGAAACATGACTAATTTAGTGATAGAAACTTTTTGGTTAAACGTTACCTAACGGCTGAATGTACCATTTTTTAATACCCTATATAAAATCTAAAGGATATACTAAGTTTGTTATTCCGTTGGTAACACCTAGAAATAATGATGATAGAGAAAAATGGGTTGGACAGCTACGCGTAATATTAAAAGTTATTTTGATTTTTGCATGTTCTCGCCATAACTCGAGAACGCGTACACTTATGGAGCTGACATTTTGCCCACATGCCTTTTTAAAAAAGTAAACTTAAGTTCGAAAATGGGACAAATAAGGTAACTCCTTCGTAGGGTTGCCATATAAAAACTCCATTTTTTACTATATTTGGATAGTTTCTGACAACACGTCGATGGAGAGAGCTAACATTTTGTACACTATGTAGATAGGTGACCATACGAAATTACATACAGGCATTCATCTAGGGTATCATCAGAATTAGTTTTACAAGGAGAGGATCCCTACTCGTCATCACCGGTCATCTAAATTCAGAGTATATGCTAGGCTTGACTAGAAATGAAAGTGAAGCAAGTAGGAACCACAGATGGCACAGCAAAACGAAAATAATGCATAATATAGGTAAACATGGGGCTAAAATTAACACTTTTCGGAAAACTTTGATAATTACCATCATGCGGGTATATTCGCAATATTTACAATTATCTATAGACAGTTTGTTATCTGTCATATACAGAAAACCAGAAGCCATTACCCCAATTAGTTTAAGAGTAATTTCCAGAATAAGATTGCGAGGTTCGCTAATTTCCTTCAACTTATGTTAATTAGCAGCTTGCTCATTTATCTCTCGGACAAATTCCAACCGAATTTCAAAATTATTTTTGCTAAGTTCATTGTGAGTTTTTTATGATTTTTGAGTGGTAGCCTGTGGTGGGTTTCTTAGATATTATTATAATAAAAAAAAAGTGTGAATATGTATTTTATATTCTACCATCTGTGTAGGATATTCCTACACATTCTTATTAAAATCGGATAAAAAATTCAATGTTAAAAGGTTATTCATATACACCAATGGGAAATAGTTTCTTTTTTCCCGAATTCGGATGTCCTGAGGTAGGTAGGGTAAAATATCCGAATTTCTGATTACTTTTTCTAATTTTTTGAACATACTTTGCCTCGACTTCTGACTAAGTTGCGAAATTTAATTTTCGACGGCCAAAATTCTGTCTGAAAAATCTATTTCGAAATGTTTTTGTACAACTTATAGATTAGTCCGATTTGATGTCTTTTTAGGGCTGCGCTTTTACTATTTATCTATTTACTATTATCTGTACAAAATTTCAAGAAGATCAGATGTCATTTACCTATTTAAAACAAATTAAATCTATAAAAATGTTATATACCTACTTTTAGCCATCTACCGGCAATCTTTGAAAACGCACGGAAATGCGACATACAGAATCCAAAATCTCCATATTTTCTCTGTTTATTTATCCAAATGAATTTGCCACTTTCTTTCAAATTCTGTTGCAATTTAACAGCGACAACTTTCGCGAAAATTTGCAATTTCGAGCATTTTCCAAGGGGTTAGCCTACAACACCCCGGGCTACATTATGCGCATTATTTCGGCTTCGTTTATTCATCTGGAGCTCACAATTGCGTCACTTTCATTTCTAGTCAAGCCCTACTTATATTGTAAATTTGGACGAAAACGGTGATGACGAAAAGGGACCCTCTGCTTGTTAGACCAATTCTAGCTTTTTTACTTGTTTAAATTGTGAAAGTGGAGTACGCTTGCCGGGGCTTGCTTCTAATCTCTCAGATGATGTTATTTCTGTTATTAGGGTTTTGCTATATAGGTCCTTTTTTTATTGTGGCGTTGTAGTTTATAAGTTCAAAGTGTTTAGCCGATATAATTCAATATTTTTTTTATTTCTACTTCATGTTAGATTAACGGTCAACTAAAGTCATTCCCTTGGAATTCAATTACACACCTGCCAACTTTAACCATTTTTTTTTTACTTTTAACTATAACAAAGATTTGGTATTATGTCTTGAACGATATAATGATTCACAAAGAAATTAAAAGGTTGCAGTATTATTTTAAATGGGTAAAAAATTATACTACCAAGGTTATAGAAGCTTTTCACTCATGCAGAAGTGAGGAAGTAGTTTGAGCTAAACCCAATTTTTTATATAAAATTATTTAACAAGCTGCTAATGTCTACGTGTCAAGGAAATTCGATAGACGTAACCAAGAGAACTAATGCATCGAATATATATTGTTGCGTATTTCACTATTGTTGTTGACAATATTTGTAAGGAAATCGTTACTACAAAATGATGCGCCACAAAAGGTTGGAGCTCTTGACGAACTTCAGATTTCACACTGAAACTTCAACACTTTAAATCGTTTAATCTAAAAAGGTACGTTGCAAAAACATCAATTGAATGCAAATTAATTTACTATGGTAAGAATTCATTGACAATGTTGCGTCTTGTCTTCCTCCTATTTATCATTCCAGCACCTGGGTTATACTAGGGTTGTTATCCTAGTTGGAAATAAACAATTCAATTTAGTGCGGAATCTCCGATTTATTATGTCAGCGATGTTGTATCAGTTGGCAAATATTTATGCAAGCATTAAACATGGATAGAAGCAGTTTAGATTTTTGTTTGCCGATTTATAGATTCGACCTGAATCCATGCATTGCCTAGACATCGTTGTCGTGTGTTTGCTATTTTGAAAATTATTAATCAGCTTTGGGATTAAATTAATCCCAGTTGAAAGTTTAATTTTTGTTTGTGTGTTTTATGAACAAACTCAGGTGATTCTTTTTGTCAAAATGTACACAGACTAATCTCATTAGGATGAACTTATCATACTATAAAATTTCCTTGAAGTCAGCATTTTCTAGAAACAGTGGAAAACTTAAACACACATCTAACAGGTTACTTTTAATTAAAATATTCGTAAAAGCGAAGCAGTGGTACGATGGTGGGGTTTTATTAAATCAGTTTACAAGATATTAAACTAAGACTTACTTACAAATATATATACGTATATATGTATATGTACCCCCATCATCATATATGGCCGACTAAAAGGCCTTTGATATTTTTAATGAAGTTCGCCTTACTAATTTTGATACCATAAAGTCCTCCTTGGCCAGATAAAAGAACCATTACTGAACTACCTTAAATTTAGGAAGTAAAAGAAATTTAAGCAAAGGAAAAGTTTTTGCGATTTACTTACTAAGTCAAAGGAAGTCATTAAAAACTACCACCACAAAGAATTTTTCTACCTTTGGAGATAGAGTTTAGAGGTTATATTACTTACATATCCTTATGCGTAGTGGTATCCTTCTTCTAATAATCAGCAATGGGACTTTACTAAAATATTCGAAACAAGGTTTAACGAAATACAGGAAAAGTATTAAATAAGTTGTAGTTAAATTATTACAACCGCAACTACAATTTTTAAATTATGTAGATAGAGGTAGGCTATAAGATAGTTACTTCTTTTCAAGGATATAGGGGGCGGTCTTAAAGGTTATTCTAGGAGGTCAAGGGACACAATGGAAATCTAAAAGATTTGACTGGTCTTCTAGCAGCACCCCTCGTACCTAACCTAACGTAAGTTGGTATAAGGTAGGTAGCTATTAAGTAGCAGCAAGGCCTAAAGAGAAGGAAATCATAGTTGAAATTATCAGAATGCAAGCTACAATGGTAGGGTAAAAATAATTGATTGCAAGTTACCATCGAAACTTTATGGTGACAAAATCGATGATAAATGCAAGTGTTCATAAGTGTGATGGAAAACGCATTGAACTAAAGCCCTATTCACCCTGTAAACCTGATAACGACGAATTCTAAAAACTCTGATTTTTTTCAATTTTCAATGTGTGGACAGTTATGTAGTGATAAGGGTGGTATTTTCTGTAAACTGTCAATGCATTTGTTCATGATCAAGTATCGCCGACATTTTCCTTAAATCCGGATCAATTTATTCAAACTGCTATGCTCTGTCAAATTATATACGCTACATTTGCGTTTATTGAAAAAGTTTGAGACGTGGTGCGAGGGAGAGGAAATACATTTTGTAAATTATATGATATGATTGTTTTTATATCTAATCCCATTGCTCTTAACTTAAGATCTTTTCATTTTAAAGCTTGGCAGCACCTGTGGTTTATTTGTGTTTATCGAACTCCGAAAATTAAGTATTTGATGGGGAAGATAAGTTCTTAAATTTTTCGCAGATGTCACACACACCTTTTTTCGGCTTGAAAGAGGATTAGTTGGGATGTATGCTAAAAGCTCTGAGTATTTAGGGAGTTTAACGGGATTTAAATATTCTTGAATGTTCCAATTGTGCATTTTTGTGACACTTAAATCTGGCACCAAACACTGCTCAGATGTTTTGGCACGGCATTAAAACGAATCCATGCATGGAAACTTTTGAATGTGATGCTTTACTGCTGCAATCTGATGTTCTGGAGTTATTCTCTTCAAATGTTTTCCCTTTCTTTATACCACTACTAGTGTACCTGTCTCAGAATTTTTGTTTCTTTAGAAATTCACTTTTTGCTTGCTTATGTCTTAAGTTATTAAGAAAAAGCCTTGGAAATGGGAAATATTTTTGCGTTATTTTGTAGAGAATCAATTGATATGAATAAGTTTCCTTAGATTTAATTTGCGATATTCGTTTTTATTGTGCAGAAATTCGCTTCACAAGTTTTGAATAAAATGATTTTTTTCGCAGTCAATTAATGTCCAAAATGCATCGTGTACCGCTTTCCGGTCATGATCGGAGAATATAATGCCGTAATGAAAAACACAATTTATTACAGCAACCTGGCCTAAGACACCTTACTTCATGCTTATTACCTTTCATGTTCAAGTATTCTTTACCAGATTCCCTAAATAACTTCGCAACATTTTCTTTTTCCAATTCTGTGGTTTCCGCATTTCAACAAGGTAACCAATCCAATATAAAATTATTAAGCACAGAGTGTTTAGTTATAGGATATAGAACAAATAAGGCATGATTTAACAAAAAAGTAAATCTTCTTATACTACCTCAGCCGTTACGAAATCGATCACTTTGGAACACGAAAATCCCCGATTTGGATAAAGCTTTCACCCCCCGCTAATGGGGCTAGAAATGTCGTATCTTACGATGAAGCGTCATTTTCAAGCTAGAAACGTTATCTGTCTATGTACAAAAAATTGCGATGGCTTCGTTTTTGAGATATGAATTTCTAAAGTCACAGTATACCCAAAGTAACATGTTTGGAAGCACTGCACTGAGGAGATTTTCTTGTTTCTATTAGAGAACTCTACCACGTGTTTTTTTGTATTTTTTATTGTGAAATAGCAGACAAACCAAGGATTAATATGCCTATAATAACATGTTGCAAATGGTTCAGATAAGTCCCGAGAGGGGGCAACATGTATTCAGTAATTCAAAAATAACAGTTTTTGGAACCAAATCAATTGAAAAGTGGGGTACAAAAAAAAATTAATTAATTTGTGTTCTGTACCCGGTGAGGCCTTTCAAAAAAGTACCTACACGCCTAGGTACGGAAAAAAGCAAAAATCGCTGTCAGAAGATTTCTCAATATTCCATGTATATATTGCCAGCTCAGACCTATAATAAATTTCAAATATTACCATAAATTATGGATATAAAAATTAAATATAAGTCCTTTTACCATTTACATCTCCTGTAATCTGTTCCACCTCTGTTTTAAATAATTTTTTGAAGTAATGTTGCTCATGGAGGATATCAGATCCAATGACATTCCATAATTTAGCTAGCATTATTTATAATTTCATAACCTTCAGGATAATTTTGTATATTGTTTGCAATTTGCGACGTCTTATACTTTTCGATAGTATAGTTAAAAATGTTCTCTACTTGCTAAGAAAGTTTAGCTTGACCACCTTATATATTGTTGGATCGATAGTCTACTCTATGGTGTTTGTATCTGCAATTAAAAAAGAAAAGATAACCTGAGCTCCATTTTTGTGGCCGATTTTAAGAATTTTAATTGATGGTAAATTTTTGAAACGCTATAAGTTGCTGCGAAAATCAGTTACGCTGCCGTAGAAAAACTTACTAATGCGTTTTTTCATATTAGATTTGAATTCTCTAATGATAGAATTGGTATACCAAATACTACAGAAGTCAATAAATTAATTTTTTTTTTTTGAAAAAAATAATTTTATCTTTGATTGGGATATTACAAAACTTAATATCAGGGCTGGGATGTCGTTTGCTCAGGCGTCAGTAGTTTACGGCAACTCAATTTTTATTCAATTACTAAGTATATCTTTACTCTTAAGCAGATTAGTATTTACTTTTGTAATAAATATTAACAATTAAAATCAGTAATGTATTTTACACTTATGTCTTTTAAAATTACACCAGCCTGGCAAATTTACGCAAATTTCATTTACCCCAGCACGCCAATTTTAATGAAAATATATTAGAGAGTTTTATTTTATAGTATTTTACATTTCTGATATTCTGCAGAACATTTATACCTCTATATGTCATTAAAAAATAAATATCCTGTTGGGTTCTATTGAAGTCTCTTCATAACATCCAATCCATCAAAAATACAAAGTTTAAAGTCAAATTTAGACCCTGATTCTCGTTCTGTTAAGTTAAAATTTTATTTTGTAGGACATGACGGTAGACCGAAGTCAATATAAGGAGCAGGATGTGATGGTCGAAAGGATAAAATTTCGGATAATTCACTTGATACCATGTTAAAGGACTTAAAACCCAAATAAGATGGGAAAAAATGGATAACCGCCGAAAGGGGCTTCATCACCCTTTTCGGAATATTTTCATATGGGGCTGGGAATATCATGGTATCTTGCGGATACTTATAAGATCTGTATGTACGCTAAAAATGTGTACAACCATTATATAATATGTTTCCAGTTCTAGACGAGAGGGAAGGGGAGAGGGCATATTATTGCTGCTATCACAATTTCTATAGGAATATTTATGAAGAGGACGGGCAAGTAACGTTTGATCTGAAGCTTTTTCAATGTTTTTGTATACATCTTACAAGACTTTTTCTCTTATCTCGTATATGTTACATATGTATATGTAGATCACTCTGGTTGAAAAGATGTTGTCATGGAGGAAACTTCATTTTTTATCTTTTTTACACATTTAATCCCTTTTACCATACCTAATGAAATGAGTTCGGGCAATGGGAAGTGAGCATAAAAAACCTGCACATTTAGGCATTACTTTCATCTGAACAAAACTGGTTTATACAGGCACGATACAGAAATTGAAAAAAACAGTATAAAAATGGATAATAAGGTACGGGAAAATATTCAGCTTGGAGAACTATTATTATATTTAATAAAATCGCATACTGAATTGGGTCATAATTTTTTTTTTTTTTTTTTATAATGATGTTTGATGTTCTTTAAAGGAAAATTTCACACGTGTATACTTTTTTCCATGTGCTTATTTAACAAAACTTATATTTTGAATATTTTTCTTTACAGTAAGGTAAATTAAATTTTGTTTCTCAAGAGAACTTTAAAGTTCAGTTTTTATCTTTTATATTTATTTATTTTTAAATTTATTTATTTACGACTTTACAGCGACAGCTTTCAGACTAAAGTCACAATTAAAAGCTACCGGTTAAATTATTAAATCCAAGTATTTATTGTTAACGTATTTCATAAAGAAAAAGAAAACTAAAATGTTACAAAAAAAAAAAACATTAAATGTTTTCTCATTTAATTCCAAAAAGAAACAAAAAAAAATATTCAAAAAATTACAAAAAGGGGGAAAAATTAAATTAAAATTATCTATAAAAAAAAGGAATGATAATTAAAATTATAAAGGATTAGAGAAGAAAAGAGGAGGGAAAAAATACATACATGCATACTAACATAAGTAGTAAGAATGATTAGAAAAAATATATATGTATAAGAGCTTTGATTGAGATGTTATATAGCTTGGAATCCTTAACCTGTCTGATGATGCATGTAGTTCAGATAATTACTAACATATACGGTAATAATTAATCTAAAAAAAAACCCAGGTATTAAGTTGATAAGCTTTCAAAATGTGTTTTATGGAATTTCTCCTTAAAAACGGTGTTTGTATTTATTTATGTATACCGAAAAGTTTTCAATACTTTTGGATACCAATATCAGACTACCAGCTCTAAGGTTCAATCTCGTGATTTTTATTCATTTATTTTTTTTTTAGTCAGAAAGAAATCCTACCAGGGAACAAAAAACGCCTTCGCCCGTCGCACTGGCTTTTAATTGCCAAAATTATCCCCAGTTTTACATATATGTATGTACTCTTCAGCATAACTTTTTTTCCTAAACGTATACTGTAATGGTCAGTGTTGTCCGGGCGAAGGTTCCGTAGGGCTATATTTTTTTAGCAACGGAACCAAATACGAAATACTATCATCATCTAATTAGAATATTTTCAGGAGAACCATATTCGGTATTTATTTATAATTATTTCAGGAACATTTGTTTTTTTTTAGCACTACCTAATCTTCGGATAACTCTACCTAATTTACGTACACTAAATGTAAACTAATAAATAATTAAATACTCAAAAGAATATGTACATATATATAACTAAAAAATTAGATATATATGTAGCAAAATCTCTATATTATACAGGGTGTCCCGTAGGCGGTCTGACACCGTAAGGCAATGGATAGCTCAAAGACAAGCAAAAAATTGTTTGGGTGGAGGGGGGGGGGCAAGTCCTACAATCTGAAAGATAACGGGACTCACTAACTGCAAAGAAAGCATGGAAAGCGTTATATTTTGGATACAAAGTTTTTGAGTCATAACATCAAAACGGAGGAGAGGAGTAGAAAAGTTGATAAACTATTGGAAAGGTCCAACGATTATCAGTCTAATAAAAAACATTTATATCAGTTAAAGTTAAGTTACAGAGTAATTTATAAAAACATGCCCAAATATCTCTAAGTCTCGTTATCATCGAAGCTACTAGGATTAAACCCCGCCCCCTTCCCTCCACCAATACAATTTTTTGCTTATCTAAGTATGGCCTATCCATAGTATTCGGATGCCAGATCAATCACGGGGCACCCTGTTTATATCTAAAAATTGGGCCTATTAACTAATTAAGTACGTTTTTTTTGCGATTTCTTCGATATAAAAAACTGGTGTTGATGACGTGCTCTTTCAAAAAATAAAATTGTAGTTAAAAGAAAAACCTTTGAAATGTTGATTTTGTTGAGCTATGAACGAGAAGGAACGAAATGAGAAACAAGTAAATTTTATGATAATCGTATAGGGTGTGTCATTCAATTGCTATAGGGTACCAACATCAAACAATTTGAGAAAATATATTTACCCCCCCCCCCCCTCCCCTTCCCATCCCGCCAGTCTTCTCTGACCGGTATAAATATTTGTTCTTCTCGACATACTCTATTATCGCATTTGTGTAGAATTTATGCGAATCAGACCACGTACATCCTGTAAAATCAATCGCATTAGCGAAAACAAGTTCTCTTTGAATGTAATGGAGTATACCTACCTTTGATTGGGAAAATAATTTTGACAAATCTATGTATGTATATTTACGTTTATTACAACGAAATGGATTTAATAGATCACTGAATGTGCCACTTAGTACAATAAACATTTTATCAACAGTAATTCAATCAAGTGTAGTCGATAAAATAAAACACGACTTTCGTTTTTATTATAAAAAAAATCAATATCAGATAAGCATACTAAATTATCTACCACACAAATAAATATTAAAATTTCACATGTACATTTTCTTTTAGTCTAGCATACTAGTACTGTTTTGACTAAAATTAATTTTAAAGTTCTCAAGTCCAACTGAAATATAACTGGGAATTAAGTAAGTGCCCTTTGCCATTATCAACTTCAACAGTGTATAATATAAAATTCTCTCTCGACGACCAAAGAACTGAAAACACATCCTTAAACGATGTGAAAAAATAAATCAGTTTATTACTTCAATTTTTGATCACCCTCCTCTTCCACCCACCATAAATAAAAATTACCATATTATGACAAACACATTGAGTACTTGGAACGGAAAAACGTTGCTGTGAATAAAAAATTGTTTCGACTGAGTTCTAGTTATTATGCAAATGTCCTTTTCATGGTAATGACAAAAAATACTGCAGAGTTTATCACGTGGCCGCCGCGCCGTACACGAAACACCATTTTCCTACCAAGTGTAAATGATAATGTGCTGTAAAATAATATAGAAAAGACCCACAAGTAAAATCACGTCCAATGCCAGGCCTAACGAGCTCTCCTAGTATTACCAAGCTAGCTAGCTTTAGTTCTATTCCTTGGTCCGTTCTATAATATACTTCTAGGTATATATGTAGTCGGAGTTAATGGAGGAATTGAAAAATTTTTCTCTCAGATTCTCGGTTAATTAAATTCGAGAAAATATGACTTTGAGGAAAAGTTTGTTCTGTATTTAGTTTTGTGTATTTTCTGTTGGTTTTTAGCCTAAATAGATAATAGCCAGGACATTGTACTATTTGAGCTTGAGGGACTCCCCTGTGACTTTCATTATTAACGTTATTAATACAAAAATACACAAACTAGTTAAACAGAAACTTTTTTCTACATCGTTCGGACTAGTTAAGTAAAGAAATTGGAGGAGGTCACAACAACCTTCGTCAACTTAATTAAAATGATTGATCTCATTTTGTTCAAGAAATTAAAATTGAGGGACAACCGAAATTATACATTAAACTGAATTTTCTAAATAGATAGGGTTTTTGGTATTCTGAATCGTTTTTTTTTTTACGGAAGTAAGCATCCCATTAGCATGAATGTTTGAATAGTCGCTAACAATTTTGTAGTCCTTCCCAATTTATTTTATTGTTTTTACTAAAAATATTTCCTTCAAAAAGTAGCTTAATTTAGGGAAATTTCTTTAAGATAATTTCGAAGCTTTGTAGAAGTTGTGCCTGATGTGTTCTAATGAGAGCAAGTTTGTAACACCCCTTTTGAGGTAGAACAAAATTCAGTAGGAATTATTGAGTCGAGCCAATTTGAGTAGGTACTTTCCGATTTTTTTTGTTGATTTTCTCAAAGTTCAAAGGATACCTATGATGCCTTTGCAGGAGAAGAAGAAGGGGTAGGGAATTGATGATAGTTAAGGCCAAAACACAATGTGAGCGATGCGACAAATATGTCGTCAAAAACGCTGTCAATTGGGTTCTAATTACACATCGGTGTATGGTGTAAAATACAATGTTGACGACACCGTTCGACGTTGTCGTCGAATTTAAGTGATATTGAAATTTGTCGCGCGTGTAGCAAAATTAACATTTTGGGTTGCGTCCAAATGTATGTCTTAACGTTTATTGTATTCATAATGTTTAACTTCATAAATTAAAAAGGCGGTAAAATGCCGCCGTATTTTATGCGAAAAAACGCATCTACATAGAAACCCAAAACCGGCCGAGTTTAATATAACTCATTTTCTTCTATTTATGTTGGTTCTGTTTTTTAAACTTCTCATTAACCAAAAACGCCACAAATGTTGCTTTAATTTAATTTAGAACACAAATAACATAATAAATTTAATTGAGTATTGACAACTCTTTTCGCGCTCGTGTCGCTCCCATTATATTTTCATGGACGTCTTGATGGTGTTTTTTACGACGTGAATTGTCGTGTCGCTCACACGGTGTTTTAGCCTTTAGATTGAGACATGAATTTGTCGGTACGAATTACGCTTAAATGTTAGTGGCTCATGGGAGCGGGGGTGGGGGGTGGGGGTAGTTAATGGCAAACTGTTCCACATCCGTATTGTTCTGCTTAAGAAGGATTCACGGTATTTCTCGGTACAGCCAAATTTAAGTTCAAGGACGTGACGGTGACTTCGGGTTATAGCTCGTGTGGTGTGCATAAGAAGAATTTTACAAGGGATCAGGCTAGAGATTTCGTCAGAGCAATAGCCATAGAATTAGCGATGAAAGAAAGATAGATATTATACCTGTGCTCTGGAGAATCAATAGATGCTATTCATATATCATCGCTAATAAGCCGGAAGGCTATCTTTTGAGCTAACACGGACAATGCAGTATATCAAGAACTGCCCAAATATGGGAGTTATAGGCATGATATGAATCTTGTACATACTAGATTTTCGCCGTCTGATGTAGTAACATATTTCTTGTATCTTTGCAAGAAGCCTAGATTGTTGGATATTTCAATGCCTAAGAGATGTTAAGAAATGATGAGTTAGACATACTTCAATACTCCAGCTATCTCTATAGACGGAAATGGGTTGAATGGGGCTTGGAGTACGTTTGAGTGATCAAAGACATCATTGCATTTTGGAGGCATTAAACAAGACCAGATTCAATTTGATCCTCCAAGCGAGTATTGTTGTGAGGTCATAGTTTAGTGAACTGAGCATGTGGCTTCTTTTGTCAATTATAACATTCCCATCGAAATTAGCCATGGAGTCGAACGAGTACACGAAATCAATTATTAGAATTTGAATAGACGTACTAATTTAACATTGTTATAACGGGTCGGACAGATAAGAGGATATTATTATATATAAGTAATGCGGTCCAATATAACATTCTTCTGGAATGTTGTTGAAAAGTTTTCAACAAGCTTTCCTACCACAAAATAATATGGATGCTCCTGGCACAGGCGCTTAAATACCATTATGAATAAAAGAAACAGTGGTTTTTATAGTTTGGTTAAATATCTACGCAATGAATTACTTATGGGAAAATTTAAACTGCAGCAATCAAAGGTAGAGGCAACGTACAAAAAAGACATATAACTGTTTTACGTAATAACGCTTTAAAAGTTATTTTAACAAGAAGAGTTAGAATGTCAAAAATTGATTTTTACAGAACATGAACAGAATGAAATGTATTGAATTTTATATTTGTTTCTCAAATAGAAATTGTAAAGAAATTTAATGTTTGTGTCAATAAATGAACTTTAGAGTTAAAATCATTTTTTCTTTGTGCTAATTTGTTGCAAACAGTTTTTCTCTAAGTGAGAAGTTTTTTTAACTGTTATAGCGAAAGTTTTTGGAAATGCGAAATTTTGTTTTTTGCAATTATATCTAAAATGCGAGATTTTGCTATTAAAGGCTTTAATTCGCGGTTAATCGTATCGCTCCCATTTTTCTGATCTCTTTCGTGATCATGACTTAAAGCAGTCAGAATACGTTATCGCAAAAAATGTTTGAAAAAATATCGTAACACTCATCCACTTTGATAATTATTTATTCAAATTCACAAATAATTCAGAGAACGGGGGAAATAGGTGTAGACGTTTAAAAATTCATTTTTTTTTTATAAATCACTTGTAAAATTTCAAGTCAAAATTCCAATGTGTTTATTTTATTATTTTTGTTTTTTTAGAAAAAGGTACGAAAAAATGGAAAAAAATCGTTTTTTATGCTCACACCCCTCTAAGAAATAATAGTTTGCAAAAAAAAAGAAAGTCAATTCTTTGTGCAGTTTATTTCAGATAAAAATTGCGGCCTCCAAGATGTACGCAAACTGTTCAGTCAGTTGAGAACCTTCAATGCGCGGCAGCTGGTATCTCCGTTACTTTTCGACAATTTTTTTTGAAAATTTCAGAGGTTATTCTCAAATATACGTTTAAAATAAGCTCACGATATCAATAACTAATAGAAAATCTTTATCTGTTAAAGAGATTCATAAAAATCACTGTAAAAACGCCATCCTTCCCCCTTAATGGAGTATTCAACAGCAAATTAACATAGATAAAAATAGGCCCTGAATCTTGAAATGGGACATATTTAAATACTTAAAAAAATCTGTTAAATTACTACTCTACTTAAATTTTCGGACATTTGGCTAAGTCGTTAATGGGCATAAATTCGTAATTTGACGTACATCTGATAACAACTACTTAAATAAATATAAGCTACCTTATCGGGTGCGCTAATATATGTAGTATGTATGGAAAAGCTATTAACTATCCTCAAAATAAACTCGCATATAGTCTTCTACCTGCCCCCGCTTGCACTCTGCCCTAATACTATTCGTGAAATTCACCAAGCTAAAAGTGTTAAGGAATGTTATGCAATCAACTAAATTGGTAATTTACACACACTTCCGAGCACTACACATACCTCAAATTAAAATAGCACACGATTCGTAAAGGAGACCCACAAATTTTCTATACAAACTGAAAAGGAACTTTCTCTTGAAATTGAAGTGACTCATAGTAATGACGGGTGCGACTTTTGGTTTTGTATTTAAGAGACAGACGTTTTGAAGCTGTAGGTTGGAAAGGTAGAAAGGCGTTGGAGAAGGCGAAGAGAAAGGGCTACGGTGTTAATGAAGATATGCCATGTTTCATCATCTATCATAGAAATTTACAGGGCTCAGCAGGTGGACTGTCAATCTACGGTATAATTAAAGTAGGTAAAGCAAGTCTAGTGATGGCAACCTAATCTCACTAGAGATAATGAACTATGTTGAGTATACTTCAATGTTGATTATATGTTGCCTTTACCTAGCACGATAAATTGTAATTATGTTTCACATGCGGTGAAAATTCCGTTTTCATGTTATAGACACTTCATTTCAGGTATGCCCTGACTGGAATAAAAGTTTAGGGATTTTTTCAAAGAAATATTGAGGAAAATATATTTTCGATAGGAAAATGGGACATCACAGAGTATTGAAGAAAAGGTTTTCATAAGAAATCCTGATATGTATCAGATCTGGTCATCGTTTCTATGTGATTAGAGTTGTGACAACAAGTGGCACAAGTGTTAAATCTAATTTTTAGCTGCATATGGCAGTAATATTATTAACAATAAAGTTCTATTTGAACTTGCTTGATTTAATTGTGATACGATTTTCAAATATCCGGTGTGACTCAATATTAAATATTAAAATCATAATTGTGCGTTGTATGTTTCATATAGAAGATTGCGGGTGGAGTGTTTCTTACATTTGGTGATAGGAATTAAGCAGAGAATTCCCCAAGATATGACAATGGGGAAATCTCTTGAACAGTCCACACATCCTTTTAAAATGGGACACTTGACTGTATCATATACAGTAAAAGTAGTAAAACGCTACTCTAAATATATATATGTAGTCAGTCAGGTCATAAATTACCTGAGAAATAGGAAAACTTCCAAGTTGCGATTTCAAATAGATTTTGAGTTCACTTAATTTCAAATTTTTAATTTACTCTAAATAACAGTTTCAGTCGGTAAATGCTCTGCTAAGCTTATACCTAATTTGTTCTTTGTCCTGTGGCAGTTGCAAAGGTAGTCAGTCATGTGCATAGCTTCCAAAGGAGGGTACAAGCGACCGAAAGACTATATATATGGTTCGTGCTGAAAAAACCAAAGCTCTCTGATAGCATTGATTGTGCGCATTTAGAATGAGGCCTGCTCGTATATAGCCTCGTAATCTTGCCTAGGAACCAGTACTTTCGTATGCTATAAGATTACTGGCTATAGTCGCAAGCCTCTCCTGACTTGAAGGGCGGATCATAATCTGCACGTGTACCACTGTCGTCACTTTGTGACAATATGCTTAAGCCCGAACGGAGTAACCAGTCTCGTTTAAGGATCTGCATGAAGATTCACTGAGAGGTGCCTATGGCCTTATGGTCATGGGCTACGAAGTCATACCAATTGGTTAGCCGACATTGCTAACTTCGTTCCACGGGGTTGAAGAGCCCTGGATAGTTCTTATATAGTAGAACTATTCACCTCAACATGTAGAAGGTCCCTTGATGGAGTCTCGTGGTGGGTGTGGTAGGCCATATGCGGGCAGAAAGAGAATGTATGAGTCTACATGACTTAGGCGGACATTTTCCTTTTAACAGAGAAGTATATCTCTTGTACAAATTGTATACTACAACTGAGGATGTGAAGGATGATCGGTTATTAATGTATGCTTTGATATTTAGCTGTCGGCTTGGAATTGCGATTAATCAAACGGGAGCCGTGACCCAGAGATCGGCAGAGATTTTACATATGTCTCACTTTGACCAGTATTTCTAACGTCAAACATGCACTGGCATATACTGATATGCATTGGGAGAGGATATAATCTGTCTCATGAGTATATTGATTGCCGCATTGATATTAATCCATGCATTGAGACTGCCGTGTAATTGAAGCTTCCAGTGTAAAACCACGACAGAATCTTCCTTTCTGCTGCGCCTGTTTTCCTACATAGCTTCCTCTGCAATTTGTATGTTTAGGTCGCAATCAACCTACGCCTTTTCCACAACAGGACTAACAAAACCATATGAGCAAATACAGGGAATAAAAGGAAACAGTTGTAAGATATGAGAAGCAGCTTTAAAAAGAACGGCAGTCGATAAAGACCTAGGAGTATAATCGGCAGTCTCATAAATCTAGCGCTATTTTGTAGTAATCGACAGATAGCAGCAACATCCATTATTAGAATAGCAACTGTTTCTGTATAAAAACTCAAACAAACAAGAACAAATATAAAATAAAGGAAACATGTAGGAGAAGGCGAACCCATATTTGAAATAACAAGACAAGACTAGACAGAAAAATATTGATCTCTGACGAAAATGATTAGAAATGGAATAAGGATGAGAACTGGAAATGAAATCTCTGCCAAAGATTACCTAATAAGAAGATAGGAAGTAGTAGAGCAAAATTGGAAATTTATGGTGGTTTTTTAGAATGAAACAAGTAATTTCATATACTTTCGTCTTTTGCATTAATGGGGGAAAAGAACTTGTCTATGCACTATTGTAGTGCAACTGAGACAACGAGTTAAAAACAAAAAATTGAGAGAACGTACGATTACCCGAACGACAAAATCCTATTAAGTCGCTCAAAATCCTATCAAACTATTCATAAAAATGTACCTCGAGTCATATTACCTCAGTTTTTTAAAAAAAAGAAAAATTTCGCTTTGGCCCAGATGCTGAAAGGAGATGTAAAATTCCTCTCAAATAAGAAAAATTCCGAAAATATCAGAGAATCCAGAATGAGCTCTCCCACTTAATCTCTTCAGAGCAAAATGAATGTAAACTGAAGCACGTGCTGTTCAAATATCATAGGATTACAGCAACACCATTGCTGCGTTCCTTTTTTCGTTCTGAATGAATCTGTATGAATCGACAGAACGATGCCATAATTTAATTCTGTGCTCATAGAAAAGGACCGGAACAGAACCATTTCAAGTGTTTGACATTCCTTCCATTTGATAAAAGCAAGTATTAATTCGTAAAAATTGTTGTTTATGAAAAATAAAGCTATTTTCCAACAAAGGCAACTTAAACTCAACTAATACTACTTCGTCCAAATTATAAACAACACATTCACGAATACAAATTAAAATCGTTCTGCTTGAATCCGGGAAAAACTCAGGTGCATTCAGAACGATTCGGAGTCCGAAAAAAGCGATGACAGATTGAAACTAAATCGTTCGGTCTGAGAAAAAGAACGACATGGATTGAAAAAATTCATTCTGAACGAGAAAAGGAATGCAGCACATGTGACCAAACAGTGTCAATATTTCATGAAAACCGTTTTTCACAAAAGCGCGGGAACATTTTATGAGTATTTATTATTTTTATTTATTTATTATTTATTTACGAAAATGAAACATTTGCCATTCTGTTTCGTTGCATTGCAGCTTGCGGTTTCACATTTTTTATCTTTATTCATAAAAGTTTTAAAGAGAGTTTGTTTTTTTTGTTGTTCTTGTTCCTTTTCTTGCCATATACATTTTAATTGTGAAACGCTGGGAAATTTCGCCTGCTTCTTAACTTATTATTAATTTAACTTTGCTTCTGGTCTGACTCAACAGAGTCTAATGAAATTCGACAACAACAATATGTCCCGCTAAAGTTTAGCAAGGATAGACTATTTGGTTACAATAGAAAGGCAAGAAACATAGTAGAAAAATTAGAACAGATAGACAAATGCGCCAAAGGAAACTTACTTCGACACAAGATTTAATCCATAGACGAAGAGAATATTTACTTCGATCCTCACAAGTGCAAGAAGTGACCTGTTACCTAAATCAAGTACGTGAAAGATGATATTTCTTTCTTTCTAAAAATAAATTCTTTACCAAAATCTTCTCTGTCAATTCATATACCAAACTTACACTTAAGATCAAGGGCGATTTCCCTTCTTTAACCTTTACTTTTCCAATACAATAAAATGCCATTAGAGGCTTTAGAAAAGCTTTGCAATGCTTACTAAAATTCTCTGCTTACTGTATTATCTCATTACCCAGAGGCAATAAGGTATTGAGACGGAAAAATATTTGCTCCTTAATTTTGCGCCCTAATTCACAATTACTGGTACAAGGTACTCAATGAAGCTGGATGTTTAACCTTAAGGGATACCAGTCGTTTTCCGTATTTTTATTGTATGTATACTTTGCAGACTTTCTGGAATCATGGCACGTGTAGTTTTTTAATATTAATCAATTTCCCATAATGAACATACGGACCTAGGTTATACGTTCAACAATATTTTACGATTCAATATGTGTTCGTTTCTCTTACAGTGTAAATCTCCTAACCCTGGGTAGACCAGTGCATATGTATTATGCGGCCATGAAAAAGTAAATTTCTGTAAAATGGCATTTTAGCTTACACACATTTTTTTCATACAATTTTATTTGAGTTTTCATATCTGGCGGATATGCAATGTGTCGAAGGTTAAAGTTGACTCCCCTTAAATGTATGATCCTGAGTACGTTTTTTCATGTGCACCCAGATGATTGTCACTGATCAAAGCATATTATAGTTCATCTATGTCTAGTGTAGTATATGAGTACTATGAAGTTTTCATTGTGAACGACGATGCTCTTAACACATACATGGTTGGCATTGATTCCGAACTTTCATGTAAGACGTCCATGTAGGATCCGTTCGAAACCTGAATTTAAGACCGGAAACGGCGAGCAATAATCCAATAATGGTATGTTCTTGGAACTAATACTTTGCTTTTTTCTTAAAGCGTGATTTGGGTCCATTATCCTGTTGGAAACACCTTCCTAGGCATAAGGTCCTGGAGAATCTTTACGCATACTTCCTAAACCATGGTTTCCAAAATGTTGATTCAGCTCCAATCCAAGAACAGCTGTTTGGGACCATGATGATGTGTCTACCACCACTTTATCATGTATGGGATAGAATATTATTTGTTAACAGTCGTCTTAATAAATAATAAATAAATAAATAATAAATATTAAATTTATTTTAGATTCATCAGTCCAAAAAACTTTTCTCCACTTCTTAGTGCTTTCTTCGACACACCATATTTTGTATTTTAGTGTGAATTGTTTCCTTCAAAATTTCATGGTCGGGATAAGAATTTTGTGTTCCTTCCTCTGATCTCTTGTGATTTTTTAGGCTCCAAGTTGAACTTATTCGGTGAACATTCAATTCTTGATGTGATATCCCTATATATTGTTTTACCCTCTCTCCGCAATTTCCCTATTAAAAGTAACTTCTTTTCACTACAGTGATTTGCTCATCCCATTTTTCTACAATAGAGTAAGTTCGGGTAATGTGGAATAGGCGGGTAATGTGGAGTGGTGCCCGTATTCCGTTGTTATTTAAGAAAATGACAAAATTATGCCATTTTATTGCACTTTGTACAAGTTCTATATCACAACAAAGAAATATCGGGAAGAACGCACGCTTCATTGTCCTCAATTCTTAGAAATGTTTTTCAGTGTTCCAGTGTATTTTTGTTTGCGTCAAAAGAATTCTCGATAACTACTGATGTGTTTATAATTTTTCAGTGCAGTCATAGCAATTGCATAGCTTGCACGGTGCTATAGTTCTTCTAAAGTGAATGTAGGTGTTTTTTTTAAACAGTTGCGAATTGTATTAGAATTTCCAGCTTAGCAGTGTTCGGGTAATTTGGAATACTGCAATGCGTCTAATGTGGATCACCATACCACATTACCCGCAAGGCTCAGCAATACAATGTTTTTATTTTGTTTCCAAATTCGCAGCTGCCAAAAAGAGGTACAAAAGTGCGAAAATGGGAAGCAGACCATATGGAAAATGCGATTAAGGCTGTGAGGAATGGTAGCAGCAAAGACTTTTAATATACCCCGCACAACCTTGCAACGAATGGCCAGAAATAGTAAAAGTATTAAGGATCTTTTGTCTACTTCACTAGGTCGTAAGCCTATTTTCAATAAATTTATGGAAGAGCAGTTGGTGAAGTATTTACTAGAAATGGAAGCACGATTTTTGGGTTAACTCGTTCAAATGTCCGCTCTTTGGCATTTAAACTTGCCATAAAGAATAAAATCCTTGGACAGAGCAAATGGCTTCAATCGAGGAAATGTTGGAAAACTTTTTGGTCTCCTCGAACAAGCATACACCCAACATCAGTTTCCTCCTGGAAGAATTTATAACGTAGACGAAGCAGGTAGTTGGTAGGAAAGGAAAACGGCAAATAGGAGTGATGACATCCGCAGAACGTGGTTCACTAGTAACTGAGGTATGTTGCATAAGCGCTGGAGGAAATTTTGTGCCTCCATTTTTAATTTTCCCAAGGAAAAAGCCAAACCCTGTTCTTTTGAAAAATGCGCCACCTGGGTCATAAGCTGTATATCATATATCTGGATGGATCCAGTTTCCAATTTTTACAGAATGGTTCCTTCATTTTCTGGCCATCACAAACCTACAAGACGATCCTATGCTCCTTATTTTGGACGGTCACTACAGTTATACTAGGAATATTGAGGTCATTGATCTGGCTCGGAAAAATTGTGTAACAATTATCTCCTTACCACCACCCCACTGGACCCATAAATCGCAACCTTTGGATAAAACCTTTATGGGCCCGCTTAAGGGATATTACAATGAGGAAATAAGAAAAATCATAAAAGCAAATGGGCGAAAAGTTGCCCAATATTAACATATCCGAACTTTTTACAAAGGCTTACCTAAAGTTCCAAACAGGCCAAATTGTTATAAGTGGTTTTAAGTGCACTGGCATTTACCCCTTTTGAGTGAAATATTTTCGATGATATTGATTTTATTGCTACAGCGTTAAACAAGTTTATACTCCAACTGGAGAAATTCAACATGATATATCGATGAGGCCGACGCTACTACCACCTGTACATTCACCCTGAAATCGAGAAAGTCAAACTGAGATTACGGAAACTTTTATATTTTTAATAAATCTTGTGAATATCTACTTTACAATTTGGTTTATTTCTCAGTACAAAAACCATCTTTACTTGATGAAATTTGGCCGGGCAATCTGGAATAGTATTCCACATATACTTCCATAGATATTCCACATTACCCGCCTAAAATTTTTTCCTGACATTTTAACACAATTTCTGTTTTCTCCAATGTCGCTTTTATACATACATATAATTATATTTTATGTTTTGTTACAACATTTTGACCCTTCAAAGTAATATTATTAAGAAAATTTAGCTAGGCTCTCACCATACAAATGAAATAAAAGCTAAAAGAATCATAGGTATTCCACAATACCCGAACTTACTCTATCATTTCTAAGTATAGAAATCGAAACTGATTGTTTTATCCAAAAATCAAATTATGCATACTTAGTCTTAGTTCAAATCATCTCATATTGTTTCGTAGACATTATATTTTCCAACATCGCTGCGATTTAAACATTTATTTTGGTTGTAGTACTTCCAGTATCTAATGCTAACAAATTCTGGTTTTTTGCTTCATGTTGGGAATGGAAAAACCGATTCCGGGAAAAAGAGCTTGTAAGCTCAAACTTCTAATTTTTAGTTTATATTAGTGGCGTACACAGGATTAAGTTGGGAGGGGGGGGGGGGGGGGGTGGTGGTGGGAGGGTGGTGGGGGGGTAATAATACAAATAATGCGAGAATTCTGAAATTTGTCATTATTGCATTTTCATATAGTGAAATAAGTCCAAATGTCAGCATTCGGCCTTGTTTCACTTGCCTAAAGTGAATTGAAGTTCTTGCTCCTCCATAACAATAACACCAGCGTGTGAACGCCACTGTCTTATTTGCCTATTATTTATTCAACCTCTGGTTGAGCTCGCCGAGTGTTTACTAAAAATTTTCCAAGGAAACTGCGATAGATTTGCATAGATAAACACCTGGTTTTAGGTATTTTACAATTCATACCTAACCTCAATTGAAATTTTTTAATTCTTAATTTTAGTGAGCAAAATTATTGCGTAAATTTAACGAAAAAATCCTATGCCATGTCAAATATTAAACGAAATCCATATATGCATGTATTTATAGATTAAATAGTATAACTGTATCCTGTACATACCTATATATTTTTGTTTTGTAACATAGTAAGTCTCTTCAATATTGCCATGTCTCTGCCGTTCACGTGACAAAAAAAAACCAATCAAATTAGAGCAATCGTTCATTAAGCAGTTCACGTTATTTACTGGAGTTTAATATCCCGTGACGAAAGCGTATTGAAACAAAATGCAAACCCTAGTATTATTCTAACTCCCACCATATATGTGTACATACATACATACAATGCAACCCTTTTCGCATATTTTTTTCATGATTTACTGTGGTTTTCGTTCACAGCAATGCAACATGCCAACCCCCAACCTACCCAATCTACCATTGCAGCTATAAAATTTTACAGAGAATCCCATCCGACAAGTGCGTGAATATGCTGCTAAAAGCCATCACTTTTCTCTTTATATTCCGGGAAAGTTTCTAAACCAAGGATGCTGTAGTCTAGTCTAATTCTCCTAAAAACCATAAATGCTTATGGTCCATTTTATCTTTTCACGATCAAAAAAGTTGTAGGACACTTTGCACTTGCGACGAATTTAAATGGAATAAATTTTTAGAATTGCTCCATTCATTTCAACTAAACTAGGATTAAATTTTGGCCTGCAAATACTAAATATATGTCCTATGACACAGTATGTAACGCCCGAATGAATATGATTGTGGGCACTAAATAGAAGGCTCTATTTGTATATAAATCTCATTTTAAATGTTAGATTGTGTGAGCATCATCGCTTCAAATAGGCCACCTACATACCTACGTGCACATTTTGTAGACTCAGCTGTTGTAGTTCACCCATTTGCATTCGTTTTAGAGGAATCCTGTGCATATATGAAAAATTGGTTTTACAACAAAATCATTTCGTAGCATAATTGCAACGAATGTGATACGGGTGCTTACCACGGAAAGCGTGGTAAAACACATTTCACGCCCACATATTCATGTCATAGTCATATGAAACTATTTTTGGCAGCTAACTCAGTAGAACTCTTCTATTCAGGACAATTATGTCCTTTATTTAGCATCCCTTGTTCAAATACACTAAAATACACTTACAAATGCCTATAGCTACTACTTCGCTGACAACCCTCAGAGTTTGCCTGAAATTAATGTGAAAAATTGTTATTAGATTTTTTATGGTTGATTTGAATTGGTGTCCATAGTTTGTTCTATTACAGTATGGTTACGATACTAATAAGATCTACTTGTAGGAAGTATGATTTTTTAACAGATGGCTTAAAATAGAGAGAGATAGAGGGGATTATGAGAGAGAGAAATAGCGTGAGAGAGAGAAATAGCGTGTGAGAGAGAGATAGAGAGAGAGGTACATGAACTTGAATTCCTCTGTGCTGCTTGAAGTCGAATAACAATTTTTTCGCAATTGTACTGAAGATTTGAAAATCTTATTTCAGTTCATCAAAACCTCCTTTTACGCGAAATGGATAATCAAAAATTATTATTTTCTTTGCGAATTTTATTAGCTTCTTGAAAAGTTTTTAATCGTGGAGTGCGATTATGGGCGCAAGATTTTAAATTTATATAATTTCCAAAAAGGCTATGTCCATGACAAAAATAGCATTTGGACGACCGAAAAGTCATTGCAAACCAATTGTTGAATTTCTAACTACATAAGTTTGTTCGTGATTATGTAATTCATCGTAGTTTAATTTTGTAGTTCATTGTATATTCATCAGATGTAAGTCTCGCTTTCAATTGGTTATTATTCATGTATTAGTAGACATAGATGACAGTTAGCTTTAGAACGAAACATGTAATTTGTTGGTTCTTTACCACTCGTGCTCAGAACGCAGTCTAATAAAGTTCAAGTTTTACAATCGAGTTTTTTCATTGTTGTAAGGGTGAAACAATCTCAGAAAATTATTCGCTTTAATCTACACATTGCGGTCCTTCGAATTAGTCGCATAAATCTCACAAAAAACACTTATGAGAACAATTAACACCAATTTTCTGCAAATTTAGTTAATCCGTTTTAAGAGAATAAGAAAAATAAAAATAGGGAAAAAAGAGAAGAAAAAAAATATAGGAATTTTAGATTGAAAATTCAAATTACATTCACAAGATTTGTAGAAAAATGATCTTGTGTCTCGCAGATCAGTCACTTTGTGTTGTGCTTTTTTGAAAAAAAAAATTTGTTAAATTTTATATAAGTACATGGCATGAGTTACTTACTAATTGAAAGTACATTTTGTGCTAAATAGGCCAAGCGTAGTGCAATATCTGCCAATCGGACGTGTTCATTTTATAAAATAGTATCAATTATGGAAAAATACCATTTGATTTGTATTTTGATGTCTGCAAAGATTTCTGTATTGGCTCGCATATATGTATATATACAAGAATTCCATACCAAAACGATCACCATTGGACCCGACTCCCTTCGATTTCGATGAAAATTTCCGAATTACTTAATTATTAAAAAATACTGGACCCGCATTTTTTGTTTAGCCTGCCGACCTCAGGTGTTGGATACAAGGTGACTAAAAGAGGAATGCCCAATTTAGGGCCGACATCCACAGACATGAGAGATGTCGTAAACGATAACATATTTTATTAACAATGTTTATTTCAATTAAGCGGAGTCAATTTTGGGGAATGGAGGGTCAAAGTTTGATGTCGTACATTTTGGAAAAGCCAGTACACAATCGAATTCCTTATATCATACGAAGAAGTTTGAGTTACCACACCCATAGACTAGGAGGCTTTCCTCCTTTTCATTCTACTTCTACTAATTTTTTCGCACATTTGACCGGATCTAACTAGGTAGAGTTAGGTTCGATCGAAAAACTAGTTTGACTGCTCGTTTGATACGATTCGTAGAAGAATTTTTTCTGGATATTTTTAGGGTGGGGGTAGGAGCTCGGGCGGGGAGGTGTTGGTAACCATACGGCACGTTGTATATCAAAACAAAGGTCTCACCGAGTACTATCGGGTGGTGTACTTTTTCTCCGATTCAGAGAACTTTCTCGGAATGTTTTTGTTGCCGGAAAACTCATGGACTTGTGTCACAAAAACCCCCTATTCTACATTTCTCATATATATTGGCAGTATTTCTTCCATGTTTAATGGCACAATCACAAGAAATATAAAATTCCACTTTTCCACCCAAGAAAGTCGCTCAAGCTACATCCAGTCGCCAAAGAGACTAATTTTGACTCCTCCAGAAGACCAACGCGCGCTTCCCCATGACCCCTTCCTATAATTCTTTGTATTTTAGTTCAAACATATCGTTTCAAAAATTTCCTGATGTTCACCTTAGTTTAAGAGATACAATTTATGCTATTTAGTCTCTGCAAAATTTCAAATGAAAATTTTAGAAATTACTCCACAAAATCATTTTTAATTTATTTTTTTTAGATAGGTACTTAATGCAGTATAAGTTCAGTTATATTATTTCATAAATTTCATTATTTAATTTTTAATGCAAAACGAGTAGGTACCAATCTTTAACCTTAACACCTAACCTATATCTGTAGTACTTTTTTGTACCTGCCATTGCCTTGACACGATTATATCTATTTTATCATTTGGACGGAGATTATTAAGTACATCATCCAAGATTAGTCGACAGAGCAATAAAATTTACAAGGCTATTTGAATAACGGATGCGATTAAATGAGCCAATTCGAGAAATACAACATCAGGCGAAATTTTTTCCATAAAACTACGACACATTCGTCCAAAGAAGATATAAAAAAAATAACAATGTTATGAAAAATGGTTGTTAAAAATTATATATGGAGTAACCACCAAATTCACCTGCACCTTCTGATGATCCTACACCCTACAGGCTTTGTAAATTCCCAACAATTCTATTTACCTGTGTTTACCCTTTTAGTTCGTCTGTTAATTTCGGTGTGGTTAAAAACAACTTGAAGCTTGATTATGTGACTCTCTCTTGAAAAAGTTTCCACGTTATACATCACATCACATCACCTTCCATGACTTGCCGTTCCTGTCATTAAACCTGCCACGCCACCCGAATATTCTGTAAATTTAACTTCATCCACCCTATCCTGGAATCTCTGTGGATTTCTTTTGTGTCCAGACTTTTGGCATAACATGAACATGAGCTTTATATAGTTTCATCCAAGTCTATTGTTACAGTAATGCCTTTAACTCATTCCTTTTGTTGTGTAAAGTGGTTGAAAGCCTTTTTCATATAAAGCAAGAGCAACAGAAGAGGTCATGAAAAAACAAAACCTTAAAACCTTTGGGTTTTGTTGGTATCTTTATATAGCTTATCCAAGAAACTGAGTATAAAAGTGCATTAAATTTTGGAGTGTTTGTAGGTATATATAACTATATAAGCCGTAGGGACAATTTTAAAGCTGTGCCAGAAATTTACTGTTCCAGGATATCTCAGGAACTAAAAGAGTTGGCTGATTTTCAAATCATGCACCACACATTAATGTCCTTCTAATTGGCACGGGAAGATGAATGAGAGTGAATATGATATCACGTCATTTGCGGTTTGGTTGCCATTTTTCTGCCTTCCAGCCAGCAGGTTTCTGTGAAAACTTCCTGTAAAAGGAAAAAGGATTATAACTCATGTATAGTGTTGGTGTGTATATACGTATATCGCACTCCCGGTAATGTATTCTGTCATGTATCAAATACCCATTAATCATAAAATCACATTTTCATAGAAGATTTTCTTTTATTTTTCAGATTAATGGATGGACTTTTTGGCCAACATTTAGTCATTAAAAAAGTGTTTTTTTTTTCTTTTCCATGGCAAACATGTGAGTACTTAACCAGATTTGATATGGCAGTTGATAGAGAATAAAATTTAAATGCATGCTACACGATACAAACAAACATTTTCATTTACCTAACGAATGTAAAAAAAAAAATTTGTAGTGGGGTAGTATTGTATACTTGTTAATCTGTTTTACAGCTTTAAGATTTAGGTTTAGAGCACGGTACTGAGAATGCAATACTCTCTCTCTACTCTCTCTGGCTTTTCTATAGATATGTATAGGTATATACTGTTATGTGTAGAAATCATAATAAAAAGGGAATGTACATTGATGTGTTGTTCCGTGATGTCCAACAGTATTCAATTTGCAAGGAATTTTATTTTTATTTATAGATTGTAATGGGAAAAAAGCCAAAGTACCTTTATACACTTATATGCACTTTTTGCAACATAGGATGCTTCAATTCAGCTGTTAAAAATGATATTGTACTAGACACTGCCATACTCATTCGCCCTGGAACGAATAGGGATACAAAGGATGGATATAGATATATCCTTTCTCGGTCGGTCGAAGCAAATTGCGGAAGCTTCCCGTAATCTTAGAGGATTGGGTTGATTTAAATCCCTCCACGTTGTTTTGTTGTATATATTTTAAATCGCCATTTGAGCCGAAGATTTCAAATTTAAAACCACTCAAAATTATATGAAAAAATATTATGGACGAAAGTACATCACAGCACATGTGTCAAAATCTAATAAGAATAATTTTTTTCTCTATACCGTGAGTTTAGAGCAGGTTTGGGGCAAATTACCAAAGATACTTCATGAATCGATTTATTAAAGTTTCCCTCGTTGGCTGGATGATATTTCTTTTTGGTTTTCCTATAATTGAGCGTTTAATTTCAGGCTCCAAAAAGCCCAGTGGACTAACACTTAACTCCATCCCAAACATATTTTAATGACTACCAGAAAAATACCGCAACAATTATTGGTTGGACATTGCTGGAACTTAAACGCAGGATAGGATACCTTTGGCAAGCTTCACCCTTGATCCATCTTAGAAATTAATTTTGTAAGTAAATTTGTTTAAATCTGTCACATTCACACAGGAAATATAAATGTGTCTTATTTGCAAATGCGAGCTAAAAATCATAATTCGTTTAACTTATTTTAACTTTTTAGCTTTTATTTAATAAATTTTCACATAGTACTAGTATACCTCAAAAGTTTATAAATATTATAATGGTTTAAGTAGGGAGAAATAGAGGAAACAAAATAACAAAAAATATTAGAAAAATTAATTAATTTTATTGAATTAGGATCCATTCCACCTGAAATTCAGGAAAAAAAAACATTAAAAATTGTCGGCTATAGTAAGGTGTGCTCTTAATGCTTTTGTGGCATTCATTTCTAGAGATTTCTATAAATTTCAAAATTTGATATGTCATCATCATGGCTATCAAAAATTGTAAATACCCTTTTCTCAAAATATGTATCATTTAGTTTTATTCTTTCCGTAAATTGGCTTGTAGCTTGGTAGCTGACCCATATTGACAATTAACTTAAAATGTGCACTCTTCATAAGGTAAATACATACTTAACGGACGCGCGGGCCCGTAGATTACTCTATTTCCAAAATAACAAAAGAAATATTCGTATTTAACGCATCAGCATTCGGTAGAGAACTAAAACTAGGAACCTACTGTACAAGGAAAAACCTGAATAGCTTACGTTGGCAGTAGATAAATTAGACTTGGTGGTCTATTATTAAAGGTGAAATACTTGTTGGAAATTGTTCCTAAGGTTGTCGAAATAAAGTCACCTATTGTCCAGTGTCTGGCGTCTGTGAGTGCCGAATAATTTCAAATGAAATCAAAAATCGTCTCTTTTTCGTTAAAGTTCGTGGAAGTTGCGGCAATATTTGTTCAATCTGGCTGAATTCTCCCAATTAACCAATATATCATATTGTCTAGTGTAATCGCCATCAAAACAACAGACACAGATTACATCATGGAAATTATAGAATAACTGACCGAAGAATTAAGAAAAGCAAAACGGGTTCTACATTCCATAAGGTCATATAACTCTGTAGTACTAAGGTTGAGACCGTCATGTACAAAAATTTGTTGTTGGTAGTTATAGGTTCATAGCACAAGTTCAGATTTTGTCTTAAATCAGGTAAGTTTTCCACTGCTATTAAACTTATTATACCAGAAACTCCTCAGCCTCTCAAAATATTGAGGTAAAGATTCCGATATTCTGACGGATAAGTTTTTTTTACTCCCATCACTGCTGCAAAAGTAAAACTATTTTTTTTTCTAAAGCATTTGGTAGAATTTATCACGAGAGGCTCTTTTTGATGTTATCATCGCAATTTGGTATTTCTCATTGTGCTCCTTTATTTAAAAATTTTCTGTCCGAGAGATCGGAATGTGTTACATTGAATAATGGTGATTCCGAAGGTATTTTGTGAGTTTTCTGTGGAGTACCGCAGGGCTCTATTTTTGGCCCTTTATTATTCAGTTTATACATAAATGACCTCATTTATTTCACTCGTGTTATTAAAGTTTACCTGTATGTGGATGATGTCCAGATTTATTTGCGTCGTCCCATAGGTCGCATGGAAGATTGTATAAATCGTAATGAAAACTGTGACCTACAAAGAATTTACTGCTGGTCGATTGACAATGTTTTTACTGTTAATAGTAACAAATCCCAGTGCATTAAATTCTACCAATGATTAACTGATTCATCTTCACTACCACAAATTCTACATAATGGCACCAATATCTCATATGTATGTAAGTAAGGCCCGAAATTCTGAAAATTACCTTAATTGCCAGATGAGCTGCTGCGATTATACAAATGTCTGAAATCTATGCAGACTTTCTTGACTTTAACTATATGATAATATTCTGTCGGAAAACTTTCGCATTATTCTGACCAAATTGCTGGTAATCGCCCATTTCAGTAATGGATGCCTTACTTTCCCAGCTTTGGGTTATATGTGCTCCAAAAAACCAAGGTTTGGATTCAGTGGTTGTGTTACAATTATCTACGGCCTGCATAGATAGGAAATTGCATATAGGTCAGCCTCTTATGTTGTCTGTAGCTGTTGCATTCCGTAACGGGTCGAAAACTCGAGCTTTCATAACGTTAACTACTTCTGGTCTTACAGGTTTTTATTTTGTTCAAGTTATTCGCGTCTGGATTAATTTCCGGACACGCTCGGCATTTTCATTCGATTTCTTTCAATTCTGTATTTTTCGGATAAAACTAGTTATTTAAGGTTCCTTCCCTTCCTTCCTTTAAACCAATTCCAACTCTTTCGATGCTTTATATTACTAAAAAATTGTTAATCTTATCGTAACTTGAACCACCAACAAATGCTGATTTAATTGAAATTAATTGAATTGAATACAGAAATACGTCGATCCTTAAATCTAGATAATTCTCTTGAAGCTAACTTCAATAGTAATAGACACAAAATTCGACAACTGTTATACACAAACATCGCAACCAAAATATGGAATGGAAATCGAAAACTTGAATATGGGGGCAATAACTCTCATAACTTTCCACGTTATAAAAAAATAAAGGTTTTTCCACTAAATATGAGTCGCGTGCATAGCTTGAGTGTAATTTTCTAATAAATATTCCAGACATCCCCAGGAATAAGTGGAAAATTTATTATGCATAAGTTTAACGATAATCATGTGAAAGAACCCTACAGCCCTACTATGTATATAAACCTAACGACGGCCCTCATACAAAGGATTTCACATATATTCAAACATATACGCTTCGTGATGTCATATCACCTCTTTGCATGTAAGTCCGCAAGGCTTGACAAGTAAAGCAGAAAAACATCAAAATACGTTAGGGACTTTGCCTGATAGCCGTAGTAAGTCACTTTAGCAAAGGTTAAAACCTGATGGAAGTTGAAGGGTAAAATAATTTTGCTTGGGGGCTATTAAACAGGTTTTATGGCCTGCTGCACAAAATCGGTAATAAAGTCTAGTGAAGGTCTCCTATCATAGGTATATACGTTCTCTGTTCATTTCCGGTTTAATGACTTGAAAATTAGTTTCTAAGCTGTGTACTAACTACTTGAAAGAAAGTACAGTAGTGTAATTTTCCTCGTTCTTATGGAACGGTATATTATGTACCTCCAACCCTCAATCAAAATAGAATTTTTCAATGTATCAAGAAGAGTCAACAAATTTTCCAAATCCGAGAAATTTGCTAAATGGAAAGATATGTAGGTAATAGGGTCTTGTGACGGCCGAGGGGGTCGGAAGGACTACATATTTTCTACAGTATTATTATCAGTACCTCAACAAATATACTATAATCCAATGGACATTGAAAAAATTGCTAGTGAATAGTAGAATACAGGCGATATTAAGTTATTTAACTTATTTCATATACAAATAGTTTGTGTTGCAGAGATTAGTTACCAACAGGTAATCCGAAATTGAAGGGTCGATTAGTGGAAAGCCTAAAATTACTCATTTTACCCTAAAGGGGGAGAGTGAAATTAAAATACCTTAGAAGCCTGGTCGCTCATCTAGAGACTTTCTGACTCTTCTTAACGAACGCTGGAACCGTAGTCTCTACAATTTTAGTGCATCCAAAATTGTTGCCGTGGATAATTCAGCGTCCTTTGATATAGTTCGGCATCCTGCCTTGTTTGCCAAGGTTAAAGTACTTAGTCTTTCCCCCCGCCCACTCTTCTGTTATGGATTGATGTTTTCTATCCGGTCACCTAATTTGTGTTGTATTAGATGACGTTATATCTAAATCTCATCATATAAATGCCGGTGTACCCCAGTTCTCTGACATCTCTCCGTGTCTCTTCTTAATTTTCATTAATGATCTGCTTTGCCATACTTTCAACCCCATCTCTAGCTTTGCCGATGACAGCACCCTCGATATGGCTTACCCCTTTGATACTCTTGCGGACTGATCATCAAATCTAGCGCTCGCCTACAAGTCGTACATCAGACCTAGAATGGAATAGACTGGATTTGGTCTCGACTGGGTACAGCCTTAGCTTCATTGCATACTGTCCAAAACAGAGCCTTTAAGTTCATTGGCGATGTGGTAATTACTTGTCATATCTTCTTACTCGAGCACCGCCGCAATATTGGTTGCCTTTCGCTCCTTTATCTCTACACGCAGGGCCAATGATCTGATGAAATATCTAGTCCGATCCCTTGTAGATTACTTCCTGTACGGAAAACTTGCATTACAAGCCCCTCATATCTTTTCACCCTTGAAAATACTTTTTCCAGTACAGCAAAATTCTGTAATTCTTTCTTATCCCGAACTGTGCGAATGTGGAACACTCCACCTATTATCTTCTCTTCTTCCCCGGGCTTATAATCTGTCGAGAGGCAACAGCGACATACAGCAGCACCACCGCTACTTTCCTCATGTGCCCTAATCCTTTCTCTATCTCCTTGCTCTCATGCTGTAGTATCCCCTTGTCTTGGCTTAGTAATATATATAAAAAGTGTTATTTTTCTACAGTCCTGAAGAGATTTGATTCCTCGCCCTCGTAGGTACAGCTATTCTGGAAGGTTCAGGATTCGTCTAGGCGTTTTGACTATGGAACACTGTTTTAATTGGAGTTCAACGTTCGGGTACCCTTAGTACATTTAAGAGATGTCAATTGAATCCAAATGTGATTATATTTAATTAATAAAACTTTCATTTCAAATTACTGTAATTATAGTATTAAATAGTCTTCCACAAGATCTTGTCTTTGCATATACTCTTGCTGCATTTCCATATTATATCTTCATTTGTATCATATTTATTTTTGGTTTTTGTGGAATTTTTCAGAGCATAATATTCCTCTAAACTCCTACTATAGTATTTAGTATAAGATATTATATTCAGAGTTGTGCCTTTATATGAATTCCAGTAATAAAAAATAAATAAAACAGTTAGGGGAAAGGTTATTCTGAATGAGCCTATATACACGTGTTAATAAAGCCAAATAAAATATGAAATTGAATGCCAGATTCCTCAAAATTTATTCTATTTTTTTTTTTTTTAACATCACAATGTGCTTTATTTTAATGTTTTTTATTTTTCTCGGATATTTATCTCTTTCTTTTCGATTTTTATTTATTTTTTTTTTTATTATCAAACAAACACTTGATTTACATTCTACTTCCCTGCGATCTGGCACTCGAGCATTATTATCACGAGCTCTACCATCTCCGTAATACATGTAAATTATAAAGATAATAATTAATTAAAAAAAAAATAAACTAACTACTTTACATACTTTTCAATGATGGGGTGAAAATTATATTTGTCGATCCATAAAAAATATAATCATAAGAAAATCACACACAAATTTTTCAACTCTCTTTTATGCAATTATTAAATTTTCGAATAATTAAAAAAAAAGAAAATCAAATTATTCAAAGTGTCGGTAAACTCTCAATTTCCTCGAAATTTAATAAGAGATTAAATTTATAGCTCGATTAGCAAGAGTCCATTACTGGATGTCCAAAAAGATCAATTTTCTTGTTTATTTTGATTTTGTGATGAGCTTTCTTTTCACTTCAATTGAATTCAAGTGATTTTGACAATTTCATTACATGTGTACATAGTTACAGGCATAAATAGTTTTTAATCAAAAATCACTTAAAACATGTCTTTAAAAATCTTGGAAATTATAGATGTGAATTCCTATTTTTTTTTTCTAAAACCTGCTATTTTGGAATGAAAGTTCCATATTTCAAAGCTTTCATGTAAATTCAACAGTTATCAATTCCATTGAGTGTTTCGTCTGATAACAGCTCATATATCACCCAATGACCAGCATCATAAGTATAAATCACGTCGTCCCTTCTACCCTTCATTTCATTAACTGAATGGTAGCTATTAAAACTAAGCCTACAGACGAATTTGAACTAGGGTTCTTTCTCCCATCATTATCAACCCCGCCGGTGGGTTAAGAGTTTGCGCAATATTATTTGGTAGATGAGATTTTTCGGTTCAGTAGAAGGAGAAATTTCCTTTACTTAAATACTGGTTCATTTCATTTCGTGTATAAGGGGTAAAAATGAGTATTGGGATCAATTTAGCTCAGAATTTTTACTCTCTCCCTGAACAATCCTGGAGAGAGATTTTCTCAATATACCTACCCCCAATGGTTTGATATATTTCCCTAATTCGTACCTAAGCAACTTTTTACTTTACGGATTCATAATAACAAGACCTTCGATGAAACTATGGGATATCTTAAGTTTGTGCTACTGACCGTTTTTAAATGATATACGGTAACTTCAGTAATATTGGACCACCTTTGCTTAAACTGGAATAAAATAGAAGTAGAAAATAATTTCATCACAATCGTAATTTATTTACACACATAAACATAAACATGTCTTTTTATATTAAAAAAAAAAAAAAATTTATTAAATGCATTATCATTGAAGCAAAGCAAAATTAAGGAATCGGTTCATTGGTCCTTATAGGCATGATGAGCGATGGACTCATTAATTGTACGAGTAGGGTTAGACCAAGAGGACTTATGAAATTCTTTGAAGTATTTTTTTCTCAAAATTGTAGCAAAAGTATTGATACTTTGTAAAATCCTTGTGTAGCCAATATTTATACTCTATATGTATTTGAACCAGTCGTCAGTTCTGGAAGTGTTTGTGTAAAGTTCTAGACATCCTGTTGGCAGGATTATCTTGAATTTTTTTCTTTTCTGAATCCTTAATTATTAAATGCACTCAACCTTTTCGGATCCATATTTGATCCAAAATCAGATGGTAGGGTAGAGTCGCTAGTGGTCAGCATCTTAACGCATTTTCTTGAAATAATAGCTTGTAAAAAATTTTAAATAATTATTTTTGGGGATGTAGACACAGGAAAATTAATCTCAATATATATATTTTAAATTTGCAATACTAAAATATCGCAATTTTTTATTAATTAATTAAAATTGTAATAAAAATAGAAAATTGGGAAAATTCTCCTAAAGTCAGCAAAAAGAACCCAGTGCTCGGCTTTCTACTTTCCTTTCTCCAGCATGCGGCTTAAATTTAAGTTTTATATGAAAACAAATTAATAAAAGCAGTCAATTTTTGAAATTTAATATCATTTTATTAAATTATCGATTCAAATTTGCCTTCGGCATAGATTTATATAAAGTTATCTCTCTATATGTTTATTGGTTCATAGCGTACCTATACGTTTTGCGCCAGATTTTTGTAGAGTATTTTCAGCCTTTCGCTTTCATCTATTTTACAGACTCTTCTTGATTACTTTCTTGATCAATATCTCTTTCGGTTGAGCCTTGATCATCAGTATTTTCCTCCAAAGAAGGAGGGTTATTTTCCTGTGCTTTTTCAATTATTCGAATAACTAAGTTGTAGTGAATATGTGCCTCTTCAAGGTTATCTTTAATTGATTCGACTACTTTAATTGCATTATTATATGCGTTTGCGTATAGATCGCTGGCCCGTGTATTAATGTGCTCATTTATCGTCTCCAGAGCATTTTCGACGCACTTGATGTAGTCAACAGCATTAGGGTTAAATGGGTATATACCACATTTCCGGAACGAATTTTTGACTACTTCAGTTCTAACCTTTTTACTCAATGTAGTTTGCAGCATTGCACAAAAATTTTCTTTCGTGATTGCTTTTCCATGATTTCCGGGCATACGTTGATACTCCCGCACAACCCCTTTGTAACCATCCTTAAGTCCTTTAAAAAATCCCACAACAGCTGGCTGCAAAATATGTGTAGTATTTGATGGAAGCGAATAGAGCACGATTTTTTTATTTCTGCAGAGTCACTCAGTTCAGCAGTTAAATGAGATTTGTGGCCATCAACCAGAAGAAACACTGGTCTTTTTATATTTTTATCTGTAAGCCAGTTATTAAATCCATTCGCGACATACTCGAAAAAAGTTTCGCTACGCATCCAACCAGTTTCCGATTTCCCCAAAATCTAATCGTTGGGCATGCTGTTGATGACTGCTGCTGGAGGCCGAACGTATGGAAACACGACCATTGGAGGAAGTGTTTGACCGTCTGCTGATAAAACTAGTAGGACGGTAAGCGTGTCCTTTTCATTTCCAGGCTTAAATTGGTAAATATTGTGCAATAATATTTCCTGTTTTTGGAGCTAAACTGAAATTAGTCTCGTCTCCATTAAATATTCGCGCCGCTTCTTCTAAAATATCAGAGGCATTTATAGATGTCAAATATTTCTTCAGTTCTGAAAACCACTCTCTGATTCCTTCTTCCGTAATTTTGGCTCTCCCCTTTGACACGGTTTCTGAATTTCGTAGACTAAGCTCTGCATAACGTTTTAAAAATGCGTAGTACCATTTCTTTCCTGGTCGTCCATCCTTGAAAGGTGTAGATATTTTACCTTTCAATATTTTTCTTTGCACCGTATTGAGGAGATCATCAGGTTTCTGAGGAAATCCGCATTTAGCTCCCATCAACCACTGAACTAACTTCGTTTCCTCCTCAGGAGAAAGAACTGTATGTGGGCATTCTTCTAGGACCCCGAGGAACATTGAATTCTTTACTAGCCTGCACGATATTCAGTCGTTTCTCTCGCACAGCCCTCAAAGCATCTGCCAAAGCCTGCTCGCTGTACTTATGAATAACCCGTCTTTTGGAATTCATTGTCCAAAATACCTATATAGAAAATATATATAACACGATTAATTGCTTGCGATGTATGCTTGCAATGAGCTAGCCTAGATTCGAACTAAGGAACGATCCCTCCAAACATAATGACGCAAAAGAGATGCATAAGCAAATTACAAAAGCGAGATCTCATTTCGATAGCAAATCATTTTCAGTACTGAAAACGATGAAAACAGAGCGCTGTAACGGCATTTTCGTGATAAAATTCTCGAAGAAATATCCAACAACCATAACATATTCATAAGAATGAATGCATCATTTATGCATTATAGGAGAATACTCAACTGTGAGCAAAGTTAAGTGTACTCTGCGGCTTGAAGCAAGGATTCTGAATTGAAGATAATTCGAGAAAAGGACCCTTCGATAAATTATTTGCAGGGGTTAGTTTCCTATTTCGTGTAGCACCAGCAAGGACTTCATTCTCAAAAGGGATTAAACTTAGCATGCTGTGCTGGGGATACACAACTCAATGAAATATCGTTTCCTTAACACAGCACCTTCAAAATTAAATGTATTTTTGTAGGTACATTTTCCAAATGCATTAAAAAACTCGTAAATAAATACTATTTGTATGATAGAATACTTTTTTCATTAACTTACCACTTATTTCAAAAGAAAATAAACAAAATTTGTAACACTTTCCACTATTTATTTTTTAACAAAACCTGTTCATTACCATCTTCAATAGGATCCCTAAGCATACTGACGATAATAATACAACTACGATGGATAAGTGCAATATTTTTTTTTTTAAATTTCTTGAGAACTGGTTTGAGGGCATGCGTAATTAGTTGTTCGCTGGAAAATTTGTGAGATCATATTCTTATTTAAGGCAATTTTGTGTAAAAAGTGCTGAGCACTGAGAAATGGACCGCCATATGTTCTTCCATACACAAACGAAACAAATATTATAAGTATTTAAAATGCTTAATAAAGTTCCATTCTTTGTAGTTGTGTACTCAAGTACCATTTACTTACCAAAATGATTGCGTTTATCGTCGGCTAAACAATCGAAATTTTCAACGGCAGATAAAATTAAATCAAATATTCAATCTAATATTTTTAGCTCGTTCGACTTATATTTTGCAACGTCAAATGCTGATGCAATACTCAATTAAACTGCATAGTGTAGTAAAAGATTCCTCGTATTATGAGTGTTAATAGCCAAAAATACAAATACAAATCCTGGGAAAGTAAAACAAAAATCTGAAATATGCAATCGACGATGCCTCGACTTGCTGACGTAATCAAAGGATAACCAAGCAATGACTCGGTCCAATCTAAAATTAACGATGCATCTACCTGATGTTTGGAAGGCAAGGATTTTTACTAAGAAATTTACTGGATATTTGTTCTTCAGAATTTCTATGCATTATTTGAGGCCGATAACGGAATACACAAAAATGTTGTATCCGAAAATAACTCGGCCACCAAAGTAAATAATAATGCTGCTGAAACATTTTCTGTTGTCCAATAATGCATAAAAGTTCTAACGAAAAAATTTCCGGTAATTTTCTAAGAAAAAATTCTGGGTTTCCCTAAATCAGGTTGAAGCATCGTCCATTTTAATTTCGAGCGATCCGTCACGGATATTTGTTTTAGTTTTGTATGTTATTATTTGGCCTATAGTAGAAGGAAATCACGTCAGCCCTTCTACGTGAAGACTTGTGGAAGTAGTACAACAAGATGCAAAAAAAAAAAAAAAGATTCTTGATCCGTTCCAGATTGATCCCGGAAGAATCTTGTTGGAAGGTTCAACTCATGTTTTCAAGATAATTCGTGTTTCATTTGTGAAACCAAATGCACGCAGTTGTATTTTCGTTTGCAGAAAGTAATTTTAATTGTGAATTGTTGTGACTTTTACTAAAGTGCGACATTTCACAAGAAATAAAATGAAAAAAGAACGTCATATATAATTCAAAAATGGATTTTCTTTTTAATATACAAAAATGAAAAAGGAATTTGGCTAAGAAGAGATCGTTGACGCGATCCTATCCTGTCCATTCATAGTCGGTTGCAAGTAGTTATTGGGCTTACTTCGTATAACTATCTGATAAAAATAATAACAAAGGATTAGATTTCTTGACAAGCAGACTAGTGGTGGGTATTTATAAAATTCAAATATAATTGAGTGATTACGTAAATTGTTTGTAGATTAGATTGGGGTACTAAAGTGTGTGTAACATTATTATGTGGGTATATAGTCGGTCAAGCGCAGGTAGGTCCCGAGAAACCAAAAGTTGCACCGCTCGCATATTTTAGTGGGGTGCAATCCTTAAATGATATCCAGAGGGCCCTTTTAAGATGGCATTTAGTGCATACTACTGTGCCTTTAGAATTTATAGAGTGTGGTAGATTTAATTCACAACCCATTGAGTACGTGTTACTGACAGGAACTTTTTTCTTTCTGTTGCATACGATCGGACTTAAGGTGACTTTGGTCTACATATTATAACATTTAAAGAATCAAACGTATATATATTTTGGTCGAAAAAAAAATTGATTTCCGTTGTTATTTGGGCAGCCATGTGTGCACAAAGAAAGCTGATAGGCGACTTTCAATATACTTTCATGATACTAATTAATTCTCTGTTTATATTTCGAATTT
>OZ005740.1:19089955-19201290 GCA_963930735.1 Dioctria linearis
CTTTGGGTTATATGTGCTCCAAAAAACCAAGGTTTGGATTCAGTGGTTGTGTTACAATTATCTACGGCCTGCATAGATAGGAAATTGCATATAGGTCAGCCTCTTATGTTGTCTGTAGCTGTTGCATTCCGTAACGGGTCGAAAACTCGAGCTTTCATAACGTTAACTACTTCTGGTCTTACAGGTTTTTATTTTGTTCAAGTTATTCGCGTCTGGATTAATTTCCGGACACGCTCGGCATTTTCATTCGATTTCTTTCAATTCTGTATTTTTCGGATAAAACTAGTTATTTTAAGGTTCCTTCCCTTCCTTCCTTTAAACCAATTCCAACTCTTTCGATGCTTTATATTACTAAAAAATTGTTAATCTTATCGTAACTTGAACCACCAACAAATGCTGATTTAATTGAAATTAATTGAATTGAATACAGAAATACGTCGATCCTTAAATCTAGATAATTCTCTTGAAGCTAACTTCAATAGTAATAGACACAAAATTCGACAACTGTTATACACAAACATCGCAACCAAAATATGGAATGGAAATCGAAAACTTGAATATGGGGGCAATAACTCTCATAACTTTCCACGTTATAAAAAAATAAAGGTTTTTCCACTAAATATGAGTCGCGTGCATAGCTTGAGTGTAATTTTCTAATAAATATTCCAGACATCCCCAGGAATAAGTGGAAAATTTATTATGCATAAGTTTAACGATAATCATGTGAAAGAACCCTACAGCCCTACTATGTATATAAACCTAACGACGGCCCTCATACAAAGGATTTCACATATATTCAAACATATACGCTTCGTGATGTCATATCACCTCTTTGCATGTAAGTCCGCAAGGCTTGACAAGTAAAGCAGAAAAACATCAAAATACGTTAGGGACTTTGCCTGATAGCCGTAGTAAGTCACTTTAGCAAAGGTTAAAACCTGATGGAAGTTGAAGGGTAAAATAATTTTGCTTGGGGGCTATTAAACAGGTTTTATGGCCTGCTGCACAAAATCGGTAATAAAGTCTAGTGAAGGTCTCCTATCATAGGTATATACGTTCTCTGTTCATTTCCGGTTTAATGACTTGAAAATTAGTTTCTAAGCTGTGTACTAACTACTTGAAAGAAAGTACAGTAGTGTAATTTTCCTCGTTCTTATGGAACGGTATATTATGTACCTCCAACCCTCAATCAAAATAGAATTTTTCAATGTATCAAGAAGAGTCAACAAATTTTCCAAATCCGAGAAATTTGCTAAATGGAAAGATATGTAGGTAATAGGGTCTTGTGACGGCCGAGGGGGTCGGAAGGACTACATATTTTCTACAGTATTATTATCAGTACCTCAACGAATATACTATAATCCAATGGACATTGAAAAAATTGCTAGTGAATAGTAGAATACAGGCGATATTAAGTTATTTAACTTATTTCATATACAAATAGTTTGTGTTGCAGAGATTAGTTACCAACAGGTAATCCGAAATTGAAGGGTCGATTAGTGGAAAGCCTAAAATTACTCATTTTACCCTAAAGGGGGAGAGTGAAATTAAAATACCTTAGAAGCCTGGTCGCTCATCTAGAGACTTTCTGACTCTTCTTAACGAACGCTGGAACCGTAGTCTCTACAATTTTAGTGCATCCAAAATTGTTGCCGTGGATAATTCAGCGTCCTTTGATATAGTTCGGCATCCTGCCTTGTTTGCCAAGGTTAAAGTACTTAGTCTTTCCCCCCGCCCACTCTTCTGTTATGGATTGATGTTTTCTATCCGGTCACCTAATTTGTGTTGTATTAGATGACGTTATATCTAAATCTCATCATATAAATGCCGGTGTACCCCAGTTCTCTGACATCTCTCCGTGTCTCTTCTTAATTTTCATTAATGATCTGCTTTGCCATACTTTCAACCCCATCTCTAGCTTTGCCGATGACAGCACCCTCGATATGGCTTACCCCTTTGATACTCTTGCGGACTGATCATCAAATCTAGCGCTCGCCTACAAGTCGTACATCAGACCTAGAATGGAATAGACTGGATTTGGTCTCGACTGGGTACAGCCTTAGCTTCATTGCATACTGTCCAAAACAGAGCCTTTAAGTTCATTGGCGATGTGGTAATTACTTGTCATATCTTCTTACTCGAGCACCGCCGCAATATTGGTTGCCTTTCGCTCCTTTATCTCTACACGCAGGGCCAATGATCTGATGAAATATCTAGTCCGATCCCTTGTAGATTACTTCCTGTACGGAAAACTTGCATTACAAGCCCCTCATATCTTTTCACCCTTGAAAATACTTTTTCCAGTACAGCAAAATTCTGTAATTCTTTCTTATCCCGAACTGTGCGAATGTGGAACACTCCACCTATTATCTTCTCTTCTTCCCCGGGCTTATAATCTGTCGAGAGGCAACAGCGACATACAGCAGCACCACCGCTACTTTCCTCATGTGCCCTAATCCTTTCTCTATCTCCTTGCTCTCATGCTGTAGTATCCCCTTGTCTTGGCTTAGTAATATATATAAAAAGTGTTATTTTTCTACAGTCCTGAAGAGATTTGATTCCTCGCCCTCGTAGGTACAGCTATTCTGGAAGGTTCAGGATTCGTCTAGGCGTTTTGACTATGGAACACTGTTTTAATTGGAGTTCAACGTTCGGGTACCCTTAGTACATTTAAGAGATGTCAATTGAATCCAAATGTGATTATATTTAATTAATAAAACTTTCATTTCAAATTACTGTAATTATAGTATTAAATAGTCTTCCACAAGATCTTGTCTTTGCATATACTCTTGCTGCATTTCCATATTATATCTTCATTTGTATCATATTTATTTTTGGTTTTTGTGGAATTTTTCAGAGCATAATATTCCTCTAAACTCCTACTATAGTATTTAGTATAAGATATTATATTCAGAGTTGTGCCTTTATATGAATTCCAGTAATAAAAAATAAATAAAACAGTTAGGGGAAAGGTTATTCTGAATGAGCCTATATACACGTGTTAATAAAGCCAAATAAAATATGAAATTGAATGCCAGATTCCTCAAAATTTATTCTATTTTTTTTTTTTTTAACATCACAATGTGCTTTATTTTAATGTTTTTTATTTTTCTCGGATATTTATCTCTTTCTTTTCGATTTTTATTTATTTTTTTTTTATTATCAAACAAACACTTGATTTACATTCTACTTCCCTGCGATCTGGCACTCGAGCATTATTATCACGAGCTCTACCATCTCCGTAATACATGTAAATTATAAAGATAATAATTAATTAAAAAAAAAATAAACTAACTACTTTACATACTTTTCAATGATGGGGTGAAAATTATATTTGTCGATCCATAAAAAATATAATCATAAGAAAATCACACACAAATTTTTCAACTCTCTTTTATGCAATTATTAAATTTTCGAATAATTAAAAAAAAAGAAAATCAAATTATTCAAAGTGTCGGTAAACTCTCAATTTCCTCGAAATTTAATAAGAGATTAAATTTATAGCTCGATTAGCAAGAGTCCATTACTGGATGTCCAAAAAGATCAATTTTCTTGTTTATTTTGATTTTGTGATGAGCTTTCTTTTCACTTCAATTGAATTCAAGTGATTTTGACAATTTCATTACATGTGTACATAGTTACAGGCATAAATAGTTTTTAATCAAAAATCACTTAAAACATGTCTTTAAAAATCTTGGAAATTATAGATGTGAATTCCTATTTTTTTTTTCTAAAACCTGCTATTTTGGAATGAAAGTTCCATATTTCAAAGCTTTCATGTAAATTCAACAGTTATCAATTCCATTGAGTGTTTCGTCTGATAACAGCTCATATATCACCCAATGACCAGCATCATAAGTATAAATCACGTCGTCCCTTCTACCCTTCATTTCATTAACTGAATGGTAGCTATTAAAACTAAGCCTACAGACGAATTTGAACTAGGGTTCTTTCTCCCATCATTATCAACCCCGCCGGTGGGTTAAGAGTTTGCGCAATATTATTTGGTAGATGAGATTTTTCGGTTCAGTAGAAGGAGAAATTTCCTTTACTTAAATACTGGTTCATTTCATTTCGTGTATAAGGGGTAAAAATGAGTATTGGGATCAATTTAGCTCAGAATTTTTACTCTCTCCCTGAACAATCCTGGAGAGAGATTTTCTCAATATACCTACCCCCAATGGTTTGATATATTTCCCTAATTCGTACCTAAGCAACTTTTTACTTTACGGATTCATAATAACAAGACCTTCGATGAAACTATGGGATATCTTAAGTTTGTGCTACTGACCGTTTTTAAATGATATACGGTAACTTCAGTAATATTGGACCACCTTTGCTTAAACTGGAATAAAATAGAAGTAGAAAATAATTTCATCACAATCGTAATTTATTTACACACATAAACATAAACATGTCTTTTTATATTAAAAAAAAAAAAAAATTTATTAAATGCATTATCATTGAAGCAAAGCAAAATTAAGGAATCGGTTCATTGGTCCTTATAGGCATGATGAGCGATGGACTCATTAATTGTACGAGTAGGGTTAGACCAAGAGGACTTATGAAATTCTTTGAAGTATTTTTTTCTCAAAATTGTAGCAAAAGTATTGATACTTTGTAAAATCCTTGTGTAGCCAATATTTATACTCTATATGTATTTGAACCAGTCGTCAGTTCTGGAAGTGTTTGTGTAAAGTTCTAGACATCCTGTTGGCAGGATTATCTTGAATTTTTTTCTTTTCTGAATCCTTAATTATTAAATGCACTCAACCTTTTCGGATCCATATTTGATCCAAAATCAGATGGTAGGGTAGAGTCGCTAGTGGTCAGCATCTTAACGCATTTTCTTGAAATAATAGCTTGTAAAAAATTTTAAATAATTATTTTTGGGGATGTAGACACAGGAAAATTAATCTCAATATATATATTTTAAATTTGCAATACTAAAATATCGCAATTTTTTATTAATTAATTAAAATTGTAATAAAAATAGAAAATTGGGAAAATTCTCCTAAAGTCAGCAAAAAGAACCCAGTGCTCGGCTTTCTACTTTCCTTTCTCCAGCATGCGGCTTAAATTTAAGTTTTATATGAAAACAAATTAATAAAAGCAGTCAATTTTTGAAATTTAATATCATTTTATTAAATTATCGATTCAAATTTGCCTTCGGCATAGATTTATATAAAGTTATCTCTCTATATGTTTATTGGTTCATAGCGTACCTATACGTTTTGCGCCAGATTTTTGTAGAGTATTTTCAGCCTTTCGCTTTCATCTATTTTACAGACTCTTCTTGATTACTTTCTTGATCAATATCTCTTTCGGTTGAGCCTTGATCATCAGTATTTTCCTCCAAAGAAGGAGGGTTATTTTCCTGTGCTTTTTCAATTATTCGAATAACTAAGTTGTAGTGAATATGTGCCTCTTCAAGGTTATCTTTAATTGATTCGACTACTTTAATTGCATTATTATATGCGTTTGCGTATAGATCGCTGGCCCGTGTATTAATGTGCTCATTTATCGTCACCAGAGCATTTTCGACGCACTTGATGTAGTCAACAGCATTAGGGTTAAATGGGTATATACCACATTTCCGGAACGAATTTTTGACTACTTCAGTTCTAACCTTTTTACTCAATGTAGTTTGCAGCATTGCACAAAAATTTTCTTTCGTGATTGCTTTTCCATGATTTCCGGGCATACGTTGATACTCCTGCACAACCCCTATGTAACCATCCTTAAGTCCTTTAAAAAATCCCACAACAGCTGGCTGCAAAATATGTGTAGTATTTGGCGGAAGGGAATAGAGCACGATTTTTTTATTTCTGCAGAAGTCACTCAGTTCAGCAGTTAAATGAGATTTGTGGCCATAAACCAGAAGAAACACTGGTCTTTTTATATTTTTAGCTGTAAGCCAGTTATTAAATCCATTCGCGACATACTCGAAAAAAGTTTCGCTACGCATCCAACCAGTTTCCGATTTCCCCAAAATCCAATCGTTGGTCATGCTGTTGATGACTGCTGCTGGAGGCCGAACGTATGGAAATATGACCATTGGAGGAAGTGTTTGACCGTTTGCTGATAAAACTAGTAGGACGGTAAGCGTGGCCTTTTCATTTCCAGGCTTAAATTGGTAAATATTGTTCCACCCCTTCGGTGCAATAATATTTCCTGTTTTTGGAGCTAAACTGAAATTAGTCTCGTCTCCATTAAATATTCGCGCCGCTTCTTCTAAAATATCAGAGGCATTTATAGATGTCAAATATTTCTTCAGTTCTGAAAACCACTCTCTGATTCCTTCTTCCGTAATTTTGGCTCTCCCCTTTGACACGGTTTCTGAATTTCGGAGACTAAGCTCTGCATAACGTTTTAAAAATGCGTAGTACCATTTCTTTCCTGGTCGTCCATCCTTGAAAGGTGTAGATATTTTACCTTTCAGTATTTTTCTTTGCACCGTATTGAGGAGATCATCAGGTTTCTGAGGAAATCCGCATTTAGCACCCATCAACCACTGAACTAACTTCGTTTCCTCCTCAGGAGAAAGAACTGTATGTGGGCATTCTTCTAGGACCCCCGGGGAACATTGAATTCTTTACTAGCCTGCACGATATTCAGTCGTTTCTCTCGCACAGCCCTCAAAGCATCTGCCAAAGCCTGCTCGCTGCACTTATGAATAACCCGTCTTTTGGAATTCATTGTCCAAAATACCTATATAGAAAATATATATAACACGATTAATTGCTTGCGATGTATGCTTGCAATGAGCTAGCCTAGATTCGAACTAAGGAACGATCCCTCCAAACATAATGACGCAAAAGAGATGCATAAGCAAATTACAAAAGCGAGATCTCATTTCGATAGCAAATCATTTTCAGTACTGAAAACGATGAAAACAGAGCGCTGTAACGGCATTTTCGTGATAAAATTCTCGAAGAAATATCCAACAACCATAACATATTCATAAGTATGAATGCATCATTTATGCATTATAGGAGAATACTCGAAACTGTGAGCAAAGTTAAGTGTACTCTGCGGCTTGAAGCAAGGATTCTCAATTGAAGATAATTCGAGAAAAGGACCCTTCGATAAATTATTTGCAGGGGTTAGTTTATTTCGTCTAGCACCAGCAAGGAGACTTCATTCTCAAAAGGGTGCTGACTACTGGATTAAACTTATTTTGAATGCGATCCAGTCTCCAGCATGCTGTGCTGGGGATACACAACTCAATGAAATATCGTTTCCTTAACACAGCACCTTCAAAAATAAATGTATTTTTGTAGGTACATTTTCCAAATGCATTAAAAAACTCGTAAATAAATACTATTTGTATGATAGAATACTTTTTTCATTAACTTACCACTTATTTCAAAAGAAAATAAACAAAATTTGTAACACTTTCCACTATTTATTTTTTAACAAAACCTTTTCATTACCATCTTCAATAGGATCCCTAAGCATACTGACGATAATAATACAACTACGAAGGATAAGTGCAATAAATTTTTTTTAAATTTCTTGAGAATAGGTTTGAGGGCATGCGTAATTAGTTGTTCGCTGGAAAATTTGTGAGATCATATTCTTATTTAAGGCAATTTTGTGTAAAAAGTACTGAGCACTGAGAAATGGACCGCCATATGTTCTTCCATACACAGACGAAACAAATTTTATAAGTATTTAAAATGCTTAATAAAGTTCCATTCTTTGTAGTTGTGTACTCAAGTACCATTTACTTACCAAAATGATTGCGTATATCGTCGGCTAAACAATCGAAATTTTCAACGGCAGATAAAATTAAATCAAATTTTCAATCTAATATTTTTAGCTCGTTCGACTTATATTTTGCAACGTCAAATGCTGATGCAATACTCAATTAAACTGCATAGCGTAGTAAAAGATTCCTCGTATTATGAGTGTTAATAGCCAAAAATACAAATACAAATCCTGGGAAAGTAAAACAAAAATCTGAAATATGCAATCGACGATGCCTCGACTTGCTGACGTAACCAAAGGATAACCAAGCAATGACTCGGTCCAATCTAAAATTAACGATGCCTCTACCTGATGTTTGGAAGGCAAGGATTTTTTCTTAGAAATTTACTGGAAATTTGTTCTTCAGAATTTCTATGTATTATTTGAGGCCGATAACGGAATACACAAAAATGTTGTATCCGAAAATAACTCGGCCACCAAAGTAAATAATAATTCTGCTGAAACATTTTCTGTTGTCCAATAATGCATAAAAGTTCTAACGAAAAAATTTCCAGTAATTTTCTAAGAAAAAATTCTGGGTTTCCCTAAATCGGGTTGAAGCATCGTCCATTTTAATTTCGAGCGATCCGTCACGGATATTTGTTTTACTTGCTTAGTTTTGTATGTTATTATTTCGCCTATAGTAGATGGAAACACGTCAGCCCTTCTACGTGAAGACTTGTGGAAGTAGTACAACAAGATGCAAAAAAAAAAGATTCTTGATCCGTTCCACATTGATCTCGGAAGAAACTTGTTGGAAGGTTCAACTTATTTTTTCAAGATGTTTCGTTTGTGAAACCAAATGCACGCAGTTGTGCTTTCGTTTACAGAAAGTAATTTTAATTGTGAATTGTTGTGACTTTTACCAAAGTGCGACATTGCACAAGAAATAAAATGAAAGAAGAACGTCATATATAATTCAAAAATGGATTTTCTTTTTAATATACATAAATGTAAAAGGAATTTGGCTAAGAAGAGATCGTTGACGCGATCCTATCCTGTCCATTCATAGTCGGTTGCAAGTAGTTATTGGGCTTAGTTCGTATAACTATCTGATAAAAATAATAACAAAGGATTAGATTTCTTGACAAGAAGATTAGAGGTGGGTATTTGTAAAATTCAAATATAATTGAGTGTTTACGTAAATTCTTTGTAGATTAGATTGGGGTACTAAAGTGTGTGTAACATTATTATGTGGGTATATAGTCGGTCAAGCGCAGGTAGGTCCCGAGAAACCAAAAGTTGCACCATTCGTATATATTAGTGGGGTGCAATCCCTAAATGATATCCAGAGGGCCCTTTTAAGATGGCATTTAGTGTATACTACTGTGCGTTTAGAATTTATAGAGTGTGGTAGATTTAATTCACAACCCATTCAGTACGTGTTACTGACAGGAACTTTTTCTTTCTGTTGCAGACGATCGGCCTTAACGTGACTTTGGTCTACATATTATAACATTTAAAGAATCAAACGTATATATATTTTGGTCGAAAAAAAAATTAGTTTCCGTTGTTATTTGAGCGGCCAAGTGTGCACAAAGAAAGCTGATAGGCGGCTTTCAATATACTTTCATGATACTAATTAATTCTCTGTTTATATTTCGAATTTTAAATGGCAATTGACAGCTTCTTCCTTCCTGTAAATCGATTGAGAATTGTGGCTTCATTGAAGTGAAAACCGATATTTTCAAAGAAAGAGTATCCAAAACTGATTGCAATCAAAAGTTGTGATTGTGCAGACAATATTTTTACAACTAACATTTATTTTCTTATTTATGTTTATTATGGGCCTTTTGTTTTCTTTCGGTCTTAAATTTCTATCAAAGGTTATATATCAAAATTCAATATATAACACAAAGAGAAGAATAAGAAATAAGAAATTTGACCTTGCCGGGTTTTCGGAAAACAAATTAAATAGAATATGCCAATCGATTCTTTGGCACTTCGGAATCAACGTTCCGACAACCTATCTGTTTGCCTCCTTCACCATACCTGAAATATTTCGTTTGACAGGAAATTGTGGGATACCTATTTTTCTTAATAGTTTCTAGATATTTGTTATAAATTTTCTCTTCTTCCCAGTTTTGTATGTATGCCCTCGGAAAATTCAAATGTTCAGAATTTTAATTTTTTCTTGAAGGAATTCATCATTGACATCCATTTCTCAAGCCTAAAATGCCTAAAGTGCCTAAAATGCAACTCTTTCTATGATTCTTGTACTTTTTCGGTTAAGAGTGTCTAGCAAAAATTACTTAAAAAGCTGATTCAGAGAATAAAATGGCCTACCCTTTTCTTGGGCATGTTAAAAAAAACAAGAAAACACGAAAAGGTTTATATTTTGCATACCGAGTTATATTGAAAGGAAAACTTTCGACTTGTAACTCCACTGTAACGGCTAAAAAAAAAAGGTTTTTTAACGATTTTTTTTCTCGCGAAATTAAAGTTGTTTGAAAAAAACCTTTTAAGGGTATTATCGGGCATACATTGAACTTTATTGATAAATTTTTGACAGCGAAAAAAAGGTAAAATGACAGCTCCACAGCCATCTTCAAGGCACATGTTTTGCTTGCAGGGCTCCGCGGCACGCAGCACCACTGCACTGGTGCACATTTGAATCTAGACCAAAACAAAAAATCTAGAGACTTGTGGCTAGAGAATGCCGTACGGATTTTTAAAAACATTAATTTTTGTAGATTTGGCACGCGTTTGAAAAAAGTTTGATTTTTGACGAAAAAAAGGCAGGTTTTTTGTTAATAAAAAACCAGCAAATAAAGTTATTGAAAATCCCGTACGGCATTCTCTAGACCAGGGGTTCCTAAAGTGCGGCCCGCGGGCCAAATGCGGCCCGCAAAGCCTGTGAATTCGGCCCGCGATATCGATACGGTAAATTATATTTTTATTAAAAAATAAGTAAGTAAATAGTATAATAAATAATAAATATTCCAAATAAGATACAATCAAATATTTTAATATTTTTACAAATTCTTACAGAACTGTAACCATAAGCGTTCGTATGAATAAAATATTGCTTAGTTTATATTTAAAAAATTATTGTATTATGTCTAATCTAGTTATCATTTGTACAGAAATATAATATAGTAGTCTCAAATATATACAGAACTGTTAATCATTTCTGGCGCATCTAATGTAACACACAATTTCAAGGAGTCAGTAACGAATTTAGCGTTTTTTTTCAATTATGTGCACTGTGCCGCACACTACAACCACAGACAAGTAATAACAGATATCCAGCGCCTATGGGCGAAAGTGATGTTCTGCAGTATTCAAGAAGAAGAAACCAAAAACTACTTTAGTGTTTCTAGTTTCTGTCTTTGTTACCCAATGAAGTAAATGTATTGCTCCAATATAAAATCAACGATGTTTCGACCTGATGTCGGGAAGCCCTCAATTTTTTTTTAGAAAAATACTGGACATTTTTATGCATTATTGGTCGGCTCGGTCGCCAACGGCACAAGGTTTTTCAGTTTAAGAAAAGAAATTTTTAATTTTTAGCGGAAAAAATCGTGATGTTGCTTCATTACAAGATATTAACTGGTTATGCGACTTAACATTTCTAGTAGACGTAATTGGTGTTATGAACGAATTAAATTTAAAACTGCAAGGTAATGGTAAGCTTATTTATGATCTTCTTGGATATGTAAATTCTACGGAAAGAAAATTTCATTTGTTACAAGAACAGCTTCAAATTGGTAACTTTTGTCATTTTGAAACATGTGGAATATTAGTAAAGGAAAATACCGAGGCATCAGTTATTCTTTAATCGGAAAAGTATTACAAAATTATACAGAGTTTGTTAGAAGATTTTGACAAACGTTTCGATGATAATAATAAAAATAATGTGAATATATAAATATGATTAAAAATTTATATTTATAATTATAAGTTTAGTTGCACTTACATTTGTTTTTGTTAATAAATAATAGATTATTAGTTTGTAATACTTGTTGCTATAGTTACAGTTCTGTATTTACAATAAGAGTGATTTTACTTTCGTGTTAATAAATTGTGTGCTTTTATAATATGTTGTCACAGTTAAAGATTTATAGTATTAATATGATGGATTTCAGTTATTTTTTTGTTTTAATAAATATATAATTAAAGATTTATATTTATATTAAATTTGGTATACTAATTAAAAAAAATAAAAAAATAAGAAATAGTTAAATGTATTTAAAACAAAAAAAAATCGTGGTTATTGTTTTGATTTTATTCCGTTTTTTTTTTTGCCCGCCAAAAAATTCGATAATATTAAATTGGCCCGCCTAAGAAAAACTTTGGGAACCCCTGCTCTAGACAATGTCAATGTTCACATCTGGTCAAAATTTCAAGTCGAAACTATGAAAATTGTTCGAGTTATGCTGCGTGCCATTTTGCAAAACCGTGTTTCGAAAAAAACGCGTTTAAAGTTTTGCGAATAGTTTTTTATTTGAAAAAATAAAAAAATGCGCTTCCTGTCGCTAAACTAACGGATAAACAAGTTAAAGTTGCAAATGTCCAAAAGGTCAGTTGTGTTCAATTCGGCTTTTTCTGTCAGCTTTAGAAGAAAGCTGGCGATAAAGCTGGCTGAAAAACTTCAATTGTGTTTCAGGCTTCAGGTAGTCGATTCGGAGCACGGGACCTTTTTTTTCTTATTCTAGAGGGTTTAAACTATTTTTTAAGCCAATAAAAAAAAACGATTTTTTAAAAAATTTACAGTGGCGTTACCCCTTAACTTCCTTATCAGTAATTTATATCGAATGTATTTTTTTGGAAAAAAAGTAGCTAAGTGAAAAAACAAAATTAATTAAAATTTTGAAACTTTGGTATGGTTGAGCCATAACGGAAGATATAAGGACAAGAAGCTATGGACCATTTGAAAGCTTCTTTGATTATTTTTCAAACAAAATTTAAATAGCCATGATCATAGTAGTATGGGGAGATTGACAAAATATAAAGAGACAAAATGTGCAACCTTTTCTACCTATTAAACCGCACAGATTTTAAGGGGAAGGCGGTATGACGGAATATATTTTGAGCAAGGTAGTAGAACTAATCGGTTGGTACAGTGAGATAATAAATGCCAAAGTTGTGGATATTAATCCTTACCCCGTAGCTGTTAATTTTTGCTCCGAAGATGGAGAAAATATTAATAATTCGATTTTTTTACAATTATTATTTTTTAATTGTTTTGACTTTTTGAATTAATGAAAACTCTTAACGCAAATCTGATCTTGAATATCTAACCCAGTTATACTCCTTGTAGCTTCGGGAGGCTTCTTTATTGGCAAATTGTGGATTTTGTGAACAATACTAATTTACTTAATCCAACATAATCTAGTTTCAGATTTAAGCTGTCTCAGTTGTGTTACTGCTGAGTGATTGTACACAGAAACTGTAATATAATAAACTCTGAACCAGCCGAAACTTTCGCTGTTCAATTTATCAAGAGAGTTTGGCGCCCCCCGTTTTTTTTTTTATATTTTTCTCTTAGTTTTTTCAGATCTGCTGTTAAACTTTTAGCTATTTTTCTTGCAAACCCACATATGATTAATCTGGCTCTGGGCTCTCTCACCAATCGTTCCGATTTTTTCGTGAGTTTCGCAAGGGTCAATTATAGGGCCAGCTTTGTTTTGTCTGCATACACATACATCAACTTCCACAGTATGTAGCTATGTGCTCCAACCAATGAATATGCTGATGATGTCCATGTTTTTATATATACTTCTGCATGTGTAAGTGATGTTTTGAATTGTATTGATAATCTCAATTATGACTTTAGCAACATCTCAACACCCTTCTTTTTAACGATATATTTACTTGGTATGACGAACCAATCACATTGATAGTATGGTCGGTAGAATTAACGGAGATCTGAACAAATTGTGGAAACAGGCAGTCTGTCCCCATAGAATCTAAAATTTTTGCTTACTTAGCCTTAGAAGGTATTTTCATGTTTTCAGGTCTTTGTAAATGTGATTTTGGGTTGGCTTCTTCGATCTTTACTGGAACAATCGAGTTTGCTTAACGGTTTCTGAAATCATTAAAAAAAACCCTTCTGACTATTTTCATAGACGTTTTCAGTCACAGCGATAATTGAGAGCACCTTGCAGTTAGTGTTGTATAGGGCGTTTAAGATCTCCACGTCGCCATAACATAAGTGTTTTTTTTTTTATCTCTACAAATTAGTAAAAGAGACCAACTGAAAAGCCATATTTGAAAACAAAAATTCAACTGTAAAATCCATTTTCATAACATCGCTCAACTCATAACAGTTCGCGCATTATAAAACAATCTGCAAAATAGCTTCACTCCCTTGGTGTCAATTTCCATTCTGCATCTCCTCATATTATAAAACTGGCACTGCAGGAGCTGTTAACATCGCCATTATCCTTTGCTCCTGCTCATGTTCCGTACACTGTCAAATGCTTTCGGAAGTGACTGCTGCGGAAATCAACTTAAATCCTTTTCCTGACACGTTTAAAGTTGAATGCCATCTGTATCATAATAAGGATGCAGTCTCTTGCGTCTGGCAAAGTAAGCATGAGTTGCATATTTTTAACAATATAAAAACATGAAGATTTGGAATATTAAATTCGTTCAAAATGGGTGGACTGAAGGGTTTGGAATTGAAATGAAAATGAATATTTCGTGGGAGCAGAAGCGAATACTTTTGCTGGTGTTATTTCCAGAAGGGAAGATGCAATGGAAATGATGGTTAATGATAAGAAGTCCAAGCTATGATTAAATGCTCAAATTTATCTGATCCAATTAAATTATTTGGGGTTAACGGTTCAGAGATTGAGTTCGAAGAAAGCATGTCTTTTTAGATTAGGTGATTCTAGTATTCTTCTAGGACAGTTTTTCCTAGGAGTGAAAAAATCCAAAGCTGAGTAGCTATGTAATGTCCTCAGAACGATCACTAACAAGGATTCACTAAGCACACGTGGTGTTCCGTAGAAGATGTTTTACCTTTTTATACTGATAGCAGACTTTATAATCAACAAAATATTTTGTTTGTGGGGGGTTCTAAATACCCACTACATACAAGAGGTAGCAAACTGTTTGCTTATTTTAATTAGGATCTGCAGCAACCACTCCTATTGCTTATATATATAAAAAAAATATTTTGTTTATACTAACAGCTGTATGGTATAAAAAAGTTACTATAAACTTCTGAAAATCAAGTTTGGGCATAACCAGTGTGTTGGTAAAACAACGATTTAAAGGAGCGAGGAGTTGTACTTATAACGGCGTATAAATAATATCTCTAGGCTGTACAGTTTCAAAAATACAGGATGCTTAATAATATAAAATTGGGAACAATTTTCACTCTCTGTAACTCCTAAATCCCCCACACACAAACATTTTTTGTAGGCTTGGTATTTTCCATTGGTTCCCAAAAACTATAACATCTTATGCGGAATATCTAGTGTTGAACTAAAGAACTTCAATGAATAAAACACTGAAACAATTCGGTCGAGAAGGAAGTTTGTAGAGCTTTTGTTGCAGACATACTCCCTGTTCACTGAATTAACTGAAAACCTGGCCTGATTTCACATAATTAGAAAACACGATACACAAGGTGTTTCCACCTAGATGGAGCAGGAGGTGATAGTCCTCACTGTAGAAAACTTTTTTCTTCTTTACTCAAATCTGGTAATGAAAAGAAACATTAAAGTTTTTTGCTGTACTGTCTTAGTGCTTCTTAAAGCGCTGTAAGACAGTGTGCAGGTAGGAGCGATGAATCTCTCTGTTAGCGAAGCGGCTATTCCAAGTGGGAGCTATTGAGCCCTCTGTTAGGATAGCAAGATAAAAATAAGGTATAGAGCTGGAGAGCTCAATTACCTTGAGGTGCAGCCATGTCGGAGCTAGGAAGCTCGCAGTTAGGATCTAAATAAATAAGATGCGCACCAGTGGAGCTCAATATAAACTCTGATTTAGTTCATATAATTACACTGATTTATACATTATGAAAAGTGCTGACATTTACATTACTTATTTCGATCATTTCAACCAATCGCACACCTTCGGCCATTGCTATTTTCAATATTCGATCATAATTGCTGTGCATGCAAATAATGCACAACGGGCATTACGTAAAGTTTCAGCCAGGTAGAAGTAAACAAAGAAAGCTACAATGTAATGCTTTTCATTGATCGTTTACTCTATCGTACCATATGCTGTTGGTTTTGCTTTTCCTATTGCAAAGCATAAGCATAGCGTAAAGCTTTGCCTTCGTATTTTCATTGATACATGACACTCATAGGTATGTGCATAAGGCACTTCGCTTGTCCATAAACAGGTGGACATGACCTATGTTTTATTTTCACATTTTGTATGGCATTCTACATATACAAAAGAATGCTGTGAATCACCTTATGGGTGACTTGTCTGATTTACTTAATTTAATTTAATGGTGTGTGTGTGGTGATGCGCTCTACATCACTTTGGCAAAAAAAAAATGTATAGCAGGGGGTCCATATCAACCATTGCGGAGTTACAGGGTGATTAAAAAAATATCCTGGGTTGTCACAAAACAGCCTATATCTTAAAGAGTATGTTAATAAATGTTAATGTTAAGAGTAGGGGCGACTAGGCCTCCAGAATCTTGCGGACACCGCGACCATAGTTGGTCTATTGTGCCTTCCCCTGAGGTGGTTAGGCAAAATCGAGTCTTTTCACGAGCTCCATTATTGCGTTTGGAATTCGAGACATTATCTGGAGAGATAATTATTGTTCCAGTGATTTTCAGCCTTAGACTGCTAAGTCCAATAAGTTGGCGCGTCTGGAACTGAGAGGGGTTGAAAAATGTCTTTGCCTACCTCATACCGGACGCGTACGCCAAAGGGGATCCAGTTGCCTGTTTTCCCACCTAAGCAGTTCTCCCCTAAAGTGGCTTTTTGATAGGCCAAATATCGGGTAGGGACCAGTATACGGATTTTCAGCTCCGGTTTTAGCTAGTTCGTCCGCTTTTTCATTACTGTCCACTCCTTCATGTCCAGGGACCCACACCAAGGTTACTTGGTTGTCCCTAGACAGTAGTTGGAGTTTCGAGTAGCAGCTCCAGACTAATTTCGACTCAAAAACTTGAGAGGAAATAGCTAGAAGCGCAGCTTGGTTGTATGAGCAAATGTGGATATTGGAGTTCTTGCAGCCCTTATTTAGGCTTTTCTGAGCTCCTACCTATATAGCATAGACTTCCGCCTGAAAATGGAAGGAGAGGCACCAAGCGGAATGGATAGTTCCACATCTGGACCAACCACCCCTGCGTCTGTTTTCCCGTCCTTCCGCGATCCGTCAGTATACCAGACTTGGCCCCATTTCCCCATTGCCCATCTTAACAAGTATAGTGTATATGGTTACCACCGATACGTCAAATTAAAGAGGAGAGAGTTCACAGGTTGGATAAAAAAAGTTTTATTGACCACTTTTGTGTAAAAAAAGAGGTTAAACTAAAAAAACGGTAAGAAAATCCGAAATTTTTAGTTTAGACCGCCATAGCTCCTGACAGGAGAGCAATCCGGGAATGATTCAGAAGTCGTTGGAAATACTGCACACTGGTTCATATGCCCCCTGCCATACAATTGCTTGTTTGTCTCTCTATGGACCACCTAGACGGGAACACCTAGGACATCTTTACTCGATCACATTCGATCACTTTGTGTGAATGAATGAAATCGTTCATGTTCTCCTCTAGACTTAAAAATTTACTCTTTAAAGAGTCGTGCTTACATCCCCATAGTTTGGAAACCTGTAATAATGGTGTTCTTTTTTACAGACAAACTTTCAAGAAATGCGTCTAACATTGTTATATCTGGAGAATAGGATAAAACTCTTTGATCGGATCGTTAATCAGAATCAGAATTAAAGTGCTTCATTAAACCAATAAATACATAGGAAAATGTCCTTAGCATTTTGGTTCATAATCTAGAAGAGGCAATTAGTAAAGGACTGGATATATAATTTTTTAGGCTTTTATAAGAGGTCCAAAAATAAAGTTTTACGACCTTTTGCAGGAGTAAACTGATCTCAAAAATATGCATACAGGTAATTAGGTATAGTCGATGATTTCACTACTTCAAAAAAGGATGTTCCTAGGTTCGAAACTCTCATTTTATAGATATAATGCCATATTGAGAAATAAGAGTGTCCCAACTACCTACATACAATCACATATTTGCTTGGGGATGTACAGATGTAATGACACAAACTCAATCAGAACTAAGCACCTCAAATATCATATTATGGCTTGCCAATTTTACAACAATCGGTATATCTGGTTGTTAAGTGGATCGAAACATACACATCATTTCCGTCTTGTAGCGGAAGAAAACCCTTAGGAAATTCAGTGGTAGCTTAGGTAATGGGAAAAAATGTCGATAAGGTCATCACGACAGATTGAAAAACTTAGAATAAACATGAAATTTGTCGATCTGTTTAAGTACGTTGACGTTGATATTTCTAGAATTTTAGTGGCGTAGAAGATTTTGGTACCTGTGCATAAAATAAAATGTCACGGGATCCTTTAAACAGTCTCCGAGCAGTCTCTCGGTGATGTTAAAAATAACAATTAAACAACGTTTAAGTATTGAAGGCATCTTTGATGTAGTAGATTAATCAGAGGCTCATTCTCTATGAGAGTTGGTTTCAAGTCTCATAGAGGCAATTAGATTGCAAAGTGCTTTGCAGACAATAAATTATTCACAGACTATTAAACAAGTGACGCTTTTCCCAAAAAGCTTGAAGGTGAAAATGTTATCTGTACACTATGAAAAATTCTAATCAGTACCTCAGGGAACTGTTTAGAGGGAACAATAAAGTAAAAACAAGTACCAAGGAAAGTCTTCTTATTGCAAAGGGGTGCCTACCAGAAAGATATTGATTTTGTCTGTGATATTTGAACCGTATTTAATTTTAAATTAATTACTTTTCCTGTGTCACGCTCAATTAGTTTTTTCTCCAAAAACTTCCACAAAAGAATTCATAAAAATGGAAAAATTACAAAAGAGTGCTAAATAGTGAATCCTTGTTCCTCCTGCCAATAAGTTTCATTAATTCATTTCGTATGTCTTACTAACGGCGTCCTCATTTAATTCTCTCGGTCCATTGAAATGCACCCTTCGACCTAACGAATTTTTTATAGACTGTTACTGTTGACTACAAATAGGGGAGAAGTGGATTGCAGGAAATCTCCATAATACACATCCTATAAGCTACATACAACTGTATACCTATAAAGTGGAGTCTAACAGTACGGCAATTGTTACAGTTGGCTTTTATTACCAGAAAAGTCTTAATAAGAGAAGCAGAATGGAAAATATGGCTGTTATTCCTCTAGCTAAAGAAAAATTAATGCTAACGAGATTATTCAACAAAGGACTTAGGTAGACGTAAGATTCGTCTGAAGATTTTTTTTCTATCTCAACCTAAAATATATGGAATTAAGCACTTGGGTAAGTAAAAAAATTGAATTCAATTGAAATCAATTTTGGGCAGCTCTTTTTAATTATGTTACTGCTATCGGACGACAGAAAGGCAGTTCCTTAGGGAGTTGGTCTGTAATTAGTTCGAATACACAATATCAATTTGATAATTTGGACTAACTTCCATAATAAAGGATTGTGAAGCTTGGTGCTTATCCAGCCTATCTATGAATTGTACATGACAGGAATACACTCAAAGTTTTAATATAAAGCTTTGATAGAATTAACTGCAAATTTATTTTGAGGACAATTTTGGTACTGCGTTTTCTGCAAGGTGGTTAAGAAATCTAGATATGTGTATAAAAACTTAGGCGGTATGATAGCGCAGGTTTAAGGAAGAAAAACCGACCCGCTAAATAATAAGAGATTAGAATTTGGGGAATTCGTCATTCACATATGTGTATGAAGATTTACATACTGATCCTCATATATTTTTCCTCTATATGAGAATAAGTTAACAAACCTTCGAAGAAAATTTTGACACCTGTGTTTTTTCTGCAAAATATCAAAATATGTGGACTTCTTATATTTAATACTTTAAACTATCTGCGCCAGCAAGCAACATGTAGTTTTATACATTTTTGAACTACTCTGTATGAATGTCAAATGTTCCTTCATTATATAAGAAGGCGGAATGGGGCCGTTTTTTGTTTTAGGTATGTTACTCCAGCATTTTTTCAGTCCTAGTATAACCACATTATATACGCCGGTTATCGTGGACCTAATTGCTTCCTGATATTTTGAATTTTCCGGTCATTACAGGGTTGTTAGTTTTAGGTTCAGTTGGTGACTTCCTCCCTTCCTGTTTAGTGTGAGTTATTTTTACAGCTCACCATATATATATTATTGGTGTATTATCCTCAGCAGGATGCAGATGGTAGCTTGTCTAGATTTTGCTGAAGTATGTCAAGAAAGATACTGTCAACTACGGTATATATATATATCTGGTATAATGCTTGTGACTGGAAGTGCCAAAACTGTATCTTAATGCTGGAACTTATTTATAACCAATGATATGCTATACCAGATTCAAACATATATTCCAATTTGCATATATAATAAAAAAAGAGCATCGTGTGTAGATTTTAGTAACCATTGACATATGTTTTAGTTTCACTAACTATAAAAACTCCCTAGGCTTGAGGTCTTTTTATGATTCCGGATACCAACACAGTGACAAATTGGCGTCCGGAAAAAATTCAGGACGCGTTTGCTTCTCTCGTCACTCGCAAATAAATTTCCATATACAATGTACTATCTCCCTCACAATTTCTGTAAAAATTGGATGTCATCATAATGTAAATCCTGCTTTATATTTACAACAATAAACTGGTGACCTCCTTATATTTGAAGTTATCCCAACAATACTTTTCCTGTCAACACCAGCAGTAATGAAAATTGGCAAGGATTGAACAACATGATATTCATACATTTATGTATGTAGGTAGGTGTCATGATCTATTTTGCATATTCATAGACATTTCGCCCAAATATCATAACTCCAGCATAGAACACAAAACTGATTGATTTCCTTCATCCGATTGTTGTAGAACAGAGAATATAGAACTCTGGGAAAATGTAATCGAACGAAGGACAATAAAACACAGTAAGGAGTCTTATCGCCTGTCTTCATTAATCAAAGGCAAAAATCAAAATTCATAGGATCATGGAAATTTCCGACAAATATTTGCCAATGAACAAGTTATTGATTGTATGGATGATATTTATCAGCTACTGAAATTGCAAGTAAATTAGAAAGTTTTGAGTTCAATGCTTCTCAGCTTTACTAGAGATATCATCATTGTTGGGCGATGATTCGAGTTCCTGTGGTGTTTTTGTACTGATGCTATAGTTTTGGAGATATTTTGTTAGTTTATAATAGGGGAGGGAGGAAGATCTACAGTATATTAAAAAGTAGTCTCATATCAGTAAATATAAGGTAGGTTGGTATACTCTAATTGAATAAGTTCTGAGAAGAGATTTAGCTGAAATCGCTCTAATACTTAATCCCACTACTGACACCGATAAAAATTCCCATGGGACGTAGCATCGTAATTATAAAGGAGATTGGTCTTTAATCCTAACTACAATCTTAAATCCTGATTACTTATGAATACAAACTAGTGCTATGTACAATACAATAAAATAATAAACGCAGATATGGGGGAACCCAATGGAGTAACGTACGTCAAAAACAAATTTTTTTTTATTCTGTTAGATGTGAGTTTAAGCTTGTAAAAATTTTAAAAGTATGCAATTTTTAACCAAAATGTACTCCAACATAAATTTGATCTCTTCCATTGCGAAATATAAGAGAACGATAGCTACCAGCCTCATAATTGGGATAGCTACTGCAAGCAAATCTCCTAGAATAGTGAACACAAAACGATTCAAAGTCTCCGGCATGGACTGGAAAAAATATGACCTGAAGATAGATCATAAAATTTGTTTTGATGTTTATAGACCTACAAAGACAGTAAAAACTTTAATTTAATGCAGCACATCTTAGTGTCTTTATTTGCCAAAAGATGTAGCTAGCGTTGTCAAAGTTCTTGAAGTGCTGCACTTACACTATTATTTCATTTTTTGTTTTTTTAGTTTTAATTGTTAAAATTCATGTAGCATGCGTCAAAAATGTTGTAAATGTTTCTTGCTCTACGAACATTTTGAGAAAATTTTTGTTTTTCAAGAATTGTGCAAAGAAATTTTTGGAAAAGTCTTCTACGTGTTTTTGGTGAGCGGCTGGTATTGGAATTATAGACTAGTCTGGCAAGGACAAAAATCCTTTTCATATAAATCAGCTTTTTAGTATTGCTTCTGCATAATTTACGTGGATGTATGTATGTTCATGTGCTTTCCCATCCCCCCAATACATCTTACCGAAAACTGTAAAAATCTAAAACAATAAATTTTCAAGTCAATAAAAGTTTTATAGTATATATCTGCTAAAATATTACCTTGGAAATGTTATATTGGCAGTATCAAATCCAGAAAATATGCGAACCATAAAATCATAGATGTACTACTACTGCTGCTGCTGGATTCTGGTACCGAACCCCTAGAATAGTGCAACGCTAGTCACACAAACTCTGTTCACAAAGTTTTATGGCAAGTGATAACTTTTTAGAAGTAAAAGCTTTCTAAGGCGATACGACATTAAATTTTCATAAAACTTTTTCCTGGCACTTTATTATGGTTGCGTTTTATTGCTCCACAATTTTTTGGTATTCAATAAATATAGTAAATCTGTGGAAGTGTAGACATATGTAACTTTTTCACCTGACAACTGGGTGCGGCTAAAAAGATGACAGAGAATAATGGGTTTTCACGTGATGACAATTTCAAAACCTTTTGATTCATGTCATCTCGTAACATTCATTCTGCATTTTATTTGTAGAAATTTGTGCACAAGTTGGACAATAAATATTGACTGAAGTTGTCTGCATACAAAGAAATTCAGGAAGGATATGGTCGTATTTGCAATATAAATCACCGAACCGAGAGCAAATTTTGATTATAAATGGGTAATGCAACAGGTTCAGAAATAATTAATTTAAATTTAAAATTTAAATTTTTATTTACACGAAAAAAATTGGATTATGAAGTCCAAGGATGATGAAATAAAAATTTCGTTATTTTATTCCCTGCCTTATGCGATTTTTTTCTTATGCCTGACACTACAAAATATTTCTAGGAGGAATGCCATAAATTGTCCAATTTGTAGTAATTTTCTTGGTAATTAGCACCAGAAACAGTTTCTGTCCGATTTCTCAAAAAATATGTCTCAGTTATAATAAAATATTGTCAGATAATGACTTCCTGACTCCTGTGTATAGTTTTCGTGTGAACAATATTCATTCATTAGCCCGCGAAAATTCAGAAATCGCGTGCCTCAATGGTCTTAATAGCAGGTGTCGCTACCTAAGTAGCAAATATGATAGTTGTATTCAGTCGGAAAAAGTATAGAAAAGACGAACTTAAGAATTAAAACTGGCTCAATTATAAATAATTTTCTGGGAATAGACTAATGGTTTCTTTTCAATCTATAAAATCTGAATGATAGTCAACTAATATGTGTTTACCACACCACACCATTGTATTTCTATTAACCCTCTGATAGGTGACAGACCTGCGAGCTGCGTAATGGCGTACAAGGTCCATTGGACCTTCAAAGAAAATTCTTAGGTGATATGGATTTCAAGTATCCAGGTGTATATTGCAGCAATATAAATCATTTTGTAGAACATTGTAGGTGGCAATTGTATCCGTCCCCAATTTAAGGGAATTATAGTCGAGAATAGCCATTGGCTTTTGCTAATTTAGATGATCCACCTCACAGGTCTAATGCACTGTAGACAGCAATAATACCGAGTTATTCCTTTTAGGCATATAGAACACAATGAAATATTGCCCGTTTTAGGAACGAAGTAGTGAGCTCAACACAGGACGCGTAGCACTTTTTGAAAATTCAAGTAGAGCGAATGGTTTGTTTGCGCTTATCGTTCCAACAAACGTAGTTTTTTGTCTCATCAATCAATAGTGTTACCCCTTGCAACGTTAATAAAAATTCCGGATTCGAGGGAATATACTGTATAACACCTATGCGGCCTCGATATAATATAATTGTACGTCCACGGTCAGGGAACACTGCGGAATGTAAGCTGCTTCTAAATTTGTCTGGTATACCAGTTATTGGATTTTATCAGACCAGCATGCAAAAGGATCACCACAAATGCATCAAATTTTTTCAACGTCAATGGAGAGCATTGCTTCTGCTTGTTGGAAATTCCTTGATTTGGCATATGATAATGTGTGTAATGTCTTCGTTGATCAGAGCGCGAAAGAGTCCCAGCGAATCATAAATAACCTTGTACGATGGCCCTGGGGAGCATTGTTTGTAGTCAATAATGTTGTGATCACATATAGGACTACTCCGTAGAGGACCCTGGCACCATTTCGTGCCATGTTTGGATATTAAGCAAGCAGCATCAGGCTCAGCCTGCGGAAAACCATCCATGGTAGCAGAAGCTTCTTAACGAAATCTATCTATCTGATCATGGTCGTCTTCATCGACTTGTTTGTCTTCGATTTCAACATTTGCCTCGTCTTCGACATATCGGACACATCATTGTCATATTCTGACCGATATATAACGTTGGTATCGTCATCGTCAAAACGGTCATCATTATCGGTCATTTCAGCCTCCATATAAACCCGTCATTTTGCATCGACCTAACATTTTTCCTCCGCTGTCAAACATTGTTAACGCGTTGTGTTATTTTTGGAACTAAGCTTTCCGTAGGGGCTTTGTACATGCGTTTATGTAAAAAATTTCTTAAAATTAAAAAACAAAACGAGCGAGTGCTCGAATAGGTCTGAAAATTATTTGAATCGGTTCAGCATGCCACTTTTATGGACTACGTGAAGCGAAACATTCCTACGCAAGATACCACAAACTTATGAGCTCACGCAACTTGCAAAAGGTCCCTACGGATCATCTCACCGATCGAAGAGTTAAGGTAACCAAGCTAACTTTGAATTCAACTATGCAACATCTTTTCAGCTCTTTAATCTGAAAGAGGTTTTTTAGGCTACCACTTCTTCTGATATTTGGCCTCATGGATTCATTATTCAGGAATTTGTACATGAAGTCAGGCTTTTAAATTTGGTCCTCTTCTCGTTCTACTACGCAAAAGTAATTGACCTTCGGTGGAAGGTAATACACCTCTCAATTATTGAAATATAAATCTTAAGCTTTTAGCTCTTTTGCACTGATTTTCAATTATTCTAAATGAGTTCATGACATCTCTGTTACTGTATGCTATTAGTACTGGTGCACCATCATGCTTTGCTGTAGCCTACCAGATGAGCTTCTTCGGATGACACAATTGTGTTTTGAAATTTCAATCTACAAACCCAAATTTATGATTTACTGCCCTCGTTTCAATTGTGTTTTGAAATTTCAATCTACAAACCCAAATTTATGATTTACTGCCCTCGTTTCAGAACTATTTTAATTTTCTCGACTTGCCTAGATGTAATTCATGACTTTTCTCACTTGAAATAGTTTCCGTATACTTCGCTTTAGACAAAAGATATTATTTTTTGAAAATGCAAATGATATACAGGGCACCTTCGCAATTACCGAACAGTTTTTGTGGTAAATTGAAGCGACATAGTATATTTATTTAACTGGATCTTATCTACTGATTGCTTGCAACTGCACCCTATTTGATTCAATCAAGAGGTATCCGCAGATACAAGCATCCAAACCGGCAAAGTCAGATGGCTAGGTAATTTACTGGAAAAACGCTGAATGACAGCTAATTTACACGGTGAACCTACAAGAACTAGAGCTATGGGAGGATTCACCATTACAGTGGCTTTTAGTTGTGGGTAAACTATTAAACCTACTCCAAGAAGAGGCTAGCTTTAAGGTTCAGGGATACGCTGATGACAGGCGGAAATTTTTTCTATAGAGGTTGGCATTCAGGAAAGCTTAACCTGGGTCCGTAAAACTCCAACATTTACATTTGTTCAAACAATCCAGCTTCGCTGCTAGCTCTATCGTCACATAACTTTGTGGCGAAACTAGTCTATCAAAAATCCACTTTAGCTGCAAAAATAGGGAAATGTGCAATCCGACGTAGTGCGTCTGGTATGAGGCAGTCGAAGGTATTCTTCAGCTCACCACCTCTCCTCTTAAGACGTACAATATAATTAGTTTTTAGCAGACAGTCATCAGTTTACTAATGTACTCTCTGGACATAGACCCTTACTTAATTTTTTCACGCAATTAGGCAAATCAAAAGCGATCTGAATATAATGTGCTAGTAGGAAGATGAAACCTCGAAGCATATTACATGTGAGTGTCCTAAGCTTGCAGCGGTAATGTTGCAAATAATTGGAGAAACAATTATTTCTGCAAACATAGTTTACAATCTAACCCCTAGGGCAATAATAGAGCTCATTACAATACTGGTTGAATTAGCCAGATGATCGTAGTGGTTTAGTCACCCTATTCTTCACCTAACCTAACCTAAACTAACATTATTCGTAGAGTTAAATCAACGTTAGATTTTGCGAAAAGATGGATCTATAATTACAAAACTCCTCTTCTATTGTACCTTTTTTTCTTGGAGTATGTTAGTGCGATCTTTCCACATCTTAAATTGGTTAAAAATTTAGTTTTCGAAATGCCCGCCATTATTTCCAGTAGATATCTTCAATATTCTCTTGTTCAAATTTTCACAAATTATTAATGGCAAATTATTTTATCATTATATCCGCAAACTCTCCTTGTTCTCCTTTTCAACGTAGAATAAACAAAATCCTTTAAAAATCGCATAGATAATAATCTGGTGTATAGACCAAATCAGGCAATACTGAAACACTGAGTTAATCCAGGGGAAAGAAATTCGTCTTTTTTAGCAAGAAACTAGAAGCATGGTCCATTAAGAAATGAACAACAGAATCTAAATATATGTAACCATAGCGGATGCATATCAAGGGTTGACATGGTTACGACAACCGCTGTTAGAAACTGGCCTGCTAAAACTTCTAAAACAACACATTTAAAAAGCAATCAGAATTATAACGATTAAGATAAATGCAGCTCACGAACATAATTGTAAACATCAAATTGAATTTGTTGTACCTGATTTGCATGGAAGAGACATCCTGTATCAGTTGCCATTGCTCTACCTGAAAATACTTCAGATTTTCAATTTTTTTGGAAATTCTCCATAATAAATTTACTGCCCTATTTATATACACACGAAAACACCACCTACGTATACATATATACATACTTATTTCTACAAGACTAGATTTTCTGCTTTAGTATCACCCTGTACAATCTACAAACTCGGTTAATTTCCCCTTTTCCGGTATTGTATTGTCATATGTCACTACACTCCCTCATTCCCTTAACATAAGGTTCATACAAGAGCTCAGTTCCGTAAGTTAAGTATAAGAAATCTCTAGAGGGGGTGAAGTAACATGTGCGAGTTGGTGTAAATATTATTAACGCAGGATGAATCAAACTTGAAATTGACTTTAGAGCGAGACAAGTTGTTTCTATGTTTGCGCTACTGTTAAGGTCCTATAGGCCATAGGGGCCGGAGGGGTGTATAACTAATCTTGCAAATTACGCAACTCAAAATGAGTTGAATTATTTTATGGTAATCAGGTGGTATGGTATGAGTAGAAAACAATCACATGACGTGGAAAATTTGCTTCTGGACTACGTAATTAGATCCGGAGAAATAGATATTCATCATATAACTGTCATGACGTATCTCACAGCAGTAATTTACTAAATTTTATTCCTATTAGATTAATTATATTTACGTAATGGAGGTATTTTTACTTTTATTTTTTTCTTATATTATACTTATAAGGCCTACAAATTCAAGAATCGATCTGAATCAAACATCCAGAATAAACCCATCTTACCAATTGAAGACACCTAGAATTGACGAAAAATAGTAAGAAATCAGCTGTTTGAATTTTAACTTGAAAAAATAACTTCAAACTTCCTAATTGAGACAATTTGAGAATAGAAATTCAATAGAATGTAATCATAAGCAGAATTCAATACCAATCTATAAAATTATCAAAGTCATTATATTGTTTACATATTCCAATAAATATGATATACCTACAAGATGTACAATCTTTGATAAGTACTCGAAAATATAATTATAGAGACACAATGGTCAATTATTGACTTATATAAACGCGTATCAAATATTAATTAAATTAAAAATAAAATCAAGCAAAAACTAACTACCAAAAATATACTCAAGAGAGTGATAAATGATTATATTAGGGTAAAGTCATAAGTATAAAAAGAACTAATTAGCAGCACTGTCGAAACCATTTACACCTCTTCGATCACCGAAAGTAACCGATCTCTGTAAATTAACAAGTAACGAGTTGAATAGCCGTGGGATCTGAATGAAGAAAGAAACTTCCTGAATCAAACGACTATGTCATGGAATCAAATGATCAGAACGTCGCTGAGATTAAAGAGACTGAATCTCATCCATAAAGAAATCAGGGCGTTTAGTATGATGATTAAGCTTGTAGGGAAATTATACCTCTTGGCCTCATAGGTAAATATTCAGTGGGCGACAGCCCAGTATTCTGAGAATAAAATTAGATACATGGTCAAATCTGCGTAAATTGAGAATAAAACGAATGCAATCATTATAGGCAACATTTATTCGACAAGAGCATTACATATCCAATTTAGGCAAAATCAAATTCCCATAAGATAATTAGGACGCAGGGTGTGAATTTTCACCAATCTACATTTAATGTCTGTGCTTAGTAATTTTTCAGAGAGACTCACGTGATAAAAACCTCCATACACTTTACCTAGCTATCCGCGTAAAACACATATCACAACAATTCATACTCCCATTGAGAGCAACATCGAGATTCGGAACTTCGCTTATGCTAGTCAATATTTCACCGCCAAATATATTTCGCCTTATTAGGATTTAACATCAAAAGTCATCATTAACCCTTACAATAGTGTCTTCGATAAGGACGAAAGATCTACTATTGTATATTTGTAGGTCATCAGTATATAAATGTGCACTAACCACTTGAATGATGTCTGGTAAATCATTGATAAATAAGGAAAAAGCAATGGGCATAAACTTGATTTTTGGGGAGCGCCAGAGAAAAGCGGTTATATATATTTTAGAATTTTGCAACATTCGCGGATTGGGGGCAAATCGTTTTTCGGTGTACTGCCACCTTCAATCAAAAAATCCGGCAATTCTTGCGCTAAGTGAAACCAAGGTCGTTTCTGATGCTGATTCTAATCAATATCACATCCCTGGTTATAGCTTAGTGCCTCTTTTTTCTCCACATAGGGGGATCGCAATATATAATCGGAATGATGTGGCCTTTACCATTCTAAAAGACTTTCCACCTTCTGCCAATCCTGTGTTTAATTACATCTGGATTAGGTTCAAACTTCACAGGCACATCATCTACTTTTGCTTCCTTTATCGCAGCCCAAATATGTCTGATGACGACACGGTATCCGCATTTGACAATATCTCCAACAATAGTGATCATTTGCTTTCTGTCTCCCCCTCTTCCGAAATCGTCCTGGCAGGCGATTTTAATGTCCATAACATACCGTGGCTCAGACATTCTTCTACCACAAATCCTGCGGGCCGATTCGTTGAACTATTTTGTGAATCTTTCAATTTGCATCAGCTAGTGGATGCACCGACGAGAATCCCTGATGCAGCTGGAGATAGGGCCAATTTACTAGATTTGTTTCTGTCATCTCACCCTGACAAATATTCTATCTCAGTCGGCTCCCCTCTTGGTAATTCAGACCACTATCTAATCACGGATCAATTTATCACCTCAACTCTGCGCCACCCTATTTCTTCACCTACAAGTAGGCTTCTCTGGTACTAAAAGAACGCTGATTGGGAAAGTCTCAATCAGCATCTCAGAGATATAGATTGGTCGGTCTGTTTTGCTTCGAGGGATGCTGATGAATGCACATTACAACTTAGTAACATACTAAGTCTAGGCATGCGTGAATATATTCCGTATTCTTACAGCAGATCTCAACAACATCAAAATCGCTCTTGGTTTAACGATAAGTGCAACCAAGCTATAAAAGCGAAAGAGTCTGCTGTTCGCGCCTATTAAGTGCACCCTTATCCAGAACTGAAAGAAATCTATAAGACTGCACGGAACACCTGCAAGTCCATTATCCAGAGAGAAAAATTTCTTTTTGACCAGAATGTTAGACAAAGATTCTTGGCAAGCCGCAATGGTAGTAAAGGTTTCTGGTCCCTGGTCAAAACCATCAGGAACAACTTCAGCAGTTCCTCTATACCTTCACTACTTAATAATGGTGAAGTGGTTGTTGACTCCCAGGATAAAGCCAATATTTTGGCTGCTAGATTCGCATCAAATTCTTTTCTTCCACCCACTTCACAGGCACCTGTCGTGCATCCCCCGTGCGGATGTGTACAACAGCCAATACACATCCGTACGAGAGAAGTGTTCAAGGTCCTTAATGGTATCAACGTCTCTAAAGCCGCAGGACCTGATGGTTTCTCGCCCCTATTAATTAAAAGCTGTGCCTCATCCTTGGCTAAACCTCTGCGCAAACTATTCTACCTGTCCTATTCGACAGGAAAATTTCCAACTGCTTGGAAACTAGCTCACGTTCAGCCTATTCCCAAGAAAGGAGAGGGTAGCGATCCCTCAAATTATCGACCAATTGCAATCACTTCGATTCTTTCAAAGGTTTTTGAATATATCATTAACTCCAAATTAATGAAGTATCTGGAAACAAATCAGCTCATCAACGATCGCCAATACGGCTTCCGGCACGGACGCTCTTCTGGAGACTTGCTGACTTTTCTTACGGAAAGTTGGGATCGTAGTCTTCACAATTTTGGTGAGTCCAAAATCGTTGCTCGAGATATTTCAAAGGCCTTTGATAGAGTCTGGCATCCAGCCCTTTTAGCCAAACTCAAAGCACTTGGTCTTTCCCCTCCTCTTCTATTATGGATTGAAAGTTTTTTATCTAGTCGCCAAATACGTCTTGTATTAGATGGCGGTATATCTGAACCTCTTCCTATTAATGCCGGTGTCCCCCAGGGCTCTGTTATTTCTCCGACTCTATTTCAAATCTTCATTAATGATCTGCTTTCCCTTACTTTCAATCCTATCCATAGCTTTGCTGATGACAGTACCCTTGATTTCGCATACTCCTTTGACACCCTGGCGGATTCCAGAGGGAACGCCACATGTGTTAAACGAGACTGCATGGTTAGATCATTGAATAACGATCTTGACAATATTCTCGCTTGGGGCAAAGTGAATCGCGTCGAATTCCATGCATCTAAGACCCAAAGCTGTCTCATCTCATTAAAACAAGACCATCACTTAACCACTCCCGTTTCGTTTTATGGAGCATTAATTTCTGATTCACCGTCACTAAGAATTCTTGGCATTAATATTTCCAGTAAGTTAAGCTGGACAGATCACATCTTCTCGGTTGCCAAAGAAGCATCAAAATGTCTTGGTTTTTTGAAAAGGTGTAAGAAATATTTCAGTCCATCAAATATAGCGCTCCTCTACAAGTCCTACATCAGACCTAGAATGGAATACAATTCCCATATCTGGGCCGGGGCTGGTCGCACAGCCTTAGCTTCATTGGATATTGTCCAAAAGAGAGCCTGCAAGCTCATTGGCGATGTGGCAATTACTCGTCATATCGACTCGCTCGAGCACCGTCGCAATGTTGGATGCCTTTCGCTCTTTTATCGCTATATGCATGGTCAATGTTCTAATGAAATATCTAGTCTGATCCCTTGTAGAATAGTTCCTGCACGCAATACTCGCGCTGCATCCCGCGCTCATCCTTTTACCCTTCAAATTACCTTCGGCCGTACACTAAAATTCCGTGATGCTTTCTTATCCCGAACTGTGCGAATGTGGAACAGTCTACCATCTTCTGTCTTTCCTCCGGCATACAACCTGCGAATGTTTAAGGGCGACATACATCGGCACCTCCGCCGCTCTCCTCATATCCCTTAATCCTTTCCCTATCTCCTTCCTGCCACGCTGTGCTTTGCATCATAGGGTATCCCCTGAGCTTGGCTTAATAATATAAAAAAAAAAAAACAATAAATCAGAATATTTATCCCTGACTCTCAATTATTGATATAAATTAACTAAGGAGCTCTGTATCAATTGGGCGGCACTAGAAAACAACCGGAAAAATGTCTGGAGTTTTTTTTTTAGAAGCATAAAGTTTTTAATGCAGTGCTAAACCTTTTGTATGAAGAAAACGATAATTTTCTAGGAATATGCAATTAGTGAGCAGAAAAGTTGTTTGAAATTAAATTTTTATTTCATTTCAACTTAGCCCGGGGTTTGAGTCCTTTTGTAAGGGGTTTTTATGCCTATGTGCGATGATCAGTTTAACAAGCAAAAAACTAAAACGGAAATGTACTAACATATTGTGATAAAATAACATTTAAAAAACGCGGAAGTTACATTATTGAAGATTATGTAAGATTACAATATTATTAACTATAGTGGAATTATAAAAATGGTAGAAACTTCGACGGATGAGCTGATGTCAATCTGCATGTGACAACGTAAATGACTATGATCAAGCGCTCCCTCATATGAACGCCAAAAGATTTCTGTTTACTTCCGCTTGAAATTTGTTTTATCCATACCATACTACCAGCTAAAGTTACCCGTTCTTAGAACGGGACTCTGGTTTAAGTTAAAAAAAAAATTTATTGTGTTTTAATTTTTCATTAAATATTTTTAATGTTTTGTAATTTATACTTTTTTCCTTTACAAAAAAAAAATGCTGGGAATCGAACGCATTATTTTTTTAAGTAAAAAAGACGCATATGGGCTTCTAATTCGTTACTGACAGAGTCTGGACTTTTCTTTACATTGCATAAACATAAAAAAAGAAAAAATATAAAAAAAGAGTTGTGAATTAGTAATACATAGCTAAATATTTTTGCAATGTGAAACAATAACTGGAATTAATGAATCAAAATATCTGTCATTAAATGACAATTTAATTACACTTTTTCGAAAACAATTCTAACAACGTCAAAAAAAAGGGAATTACCGAATTATCAATCACCGTACAGAGCTTAAAATTGCGACAAAATTCTCATAGGTCTATCATTGTCTATTATCGTAATCCTTCGGTACAATAATAAAATTAAAAATGCTGCGAATATCACAAATAAAGGATAAACTACAGCTTAAAATCATAGAAATGCTTCTATTAAATTAAATATTCAGTTTTATTTACCGCAACCTTATTAAAATACAGCTCTACATCGTAGCAAAAAAAAAACGCATGCAGCTGTATTTATTCAAAGGATTACGTCGATCGGATTTGGTACACCCACTTTTACTACGGACCACCACGCCTATATTTATAGCAACAGTGAAAGTGCTATAAATTCCTCTTACTGGAAAAGCCAATCGGATAGGGTTCAGAAGTCTTCTGTTTGCACGATAAATAAGTGCCGGAGACAAGTGATTGCAACCAGTTAACAAAAAGTACGCTGGAAATCATTCAGAGCGCTAGGGGTGGATTGCGTGAGTTTAAATGCGTTTTTATGATTTAGTAGGCATCCTGAAGGGTATAGTTAACAAATGGGTACTCGGTATGGAAGAGTGGAAAAAACATAACACGTTTCTATATTTCGCTCTTTTTATTCCATGAGAAAAATGAGAAAAAGGATTCAAGTATGATTTCAAGTGAAATCAATTCATCGTTTACTCACTTCCAAAATTAATGTGTCAGGGTGAGAAATTTTTCTCTTTCCAAGAAATACTAATTTTCTTGATTTTCGAAACTTCAGCTTTTCATCGTCGGAGAGTTTTCTTTGCATAGTCTTGAAAATTTCGTTTTATCATCTTTCAAGGAAACACTTTTTGGCATCTTTCCGTTTCTCAATTCATTATTCATCCTTAAAATGCAACATGTTAATTCCTGCATTCTGGAGTAGCTTACCTTTTTAGAGAAATATCTACATTCAAAATAGACAAAATATTTTAGATAAGTTCATTTCAAGTTTTTCTCCCAATGCCCTCTCAGAAGTGCTAGCAAATTCATTATGGAACGTGGAGATTAATGCCCTAGACACACAGCACTCTTAATGAAGAAATAACTAACGTCTCATTAGTCTATAATGATTCATTATAAACTCCAGACAGACAGCTATTTCTTTAATTAAGTTGTGCTGTCAAACTGGTTTTGATGATCTTATCACATTAAAGATGCAATATGGATCGAATTAACGCGATAAACTTTGTTTTCATTTATTTTATTTTCAGTTTAACAATTTGCAAATGAGAAAAACATTATATTAAAAAAAATATATTGATAATATAATTTGTGATTTGTATTTCTTTGCATTTCTTCTTCTTATTTTTCAAATCGGCACATGCACAGCGGAGCTCCAGATTTACAATATATGCCAAATCTAGCACATTTTTCCTCATTATATCTATAATGAAGGAGGAAAACACTTCATTAGTGTACTTCATTATCATGTGATTTTCGAGCTATATTGACGTATACTATGTGACACACGGCATTTTAATGAATAGTTACTACAAATGATTCATTAGTTCGTGCTGTGTGTCTCGGGTATAAGGCATTAACGTCAGTACAATGAGTTTAGACTTTGCAACTGAGGAAAAATATTGGCCTTAACTCTAGTAATATAAAGGATTTTGGATAGTACAAATATCAATCACTTGGAAAGATAATCCTTGCAAGAGATTGATATGATTGATATGTAAATGAGATTTTGTAATACCCTAATTCGGAGAATATTTATGAATTCGTTGGAATATTTGTTTCTAAATTCATTACAGAAACATTATGTAAAATTGTTGGCTTCAATTCGGTCCTAATTATTTAATTGCACCAACAATTTACGTATAAAAAATGCTATCAAATAATTTATGATTTACTAATTTTGAAATCGCTACAAAAGGTGTATAGCGTTCTCGTTCTACTGTTTTCCTCTGTTGAGCTCGATTTAATCCAGGTGTATTAATTAATAAGCGTTTTTTGTGCAATTAGAACACGAAATATGGTCATATGTGGATGGGAGAATTAAGATCGTTGTCCCTCTAATATGAGGCAAAGTAAACTTTTAATTATTATTGACATATTGGCTGCTATTGTAGTTAGATTTCTAATGACCAGTGATAATTGTTAAAATATAGATACATCTACTAATATACATAGATTCTATAAAACCAATTCCTATAATTATCATTATTTATGGCTTTCAAAATGAATTTAATAAATAAGAAAATCATATGCGAGTAATTTAGCTTTAAAGGAGACGGGAAGAAGTTGATAAGCTTGAGGCTATGCAGCGGGATTCACTAAGACAGAGATTTGTGGAGTTTTGGACATGAGAGTTTTTTTGACACTTAACTCTCCACTCGGAATTCTGTAACTCGTGGAATTTGTATTGAGATTTACCAAACTCTCTATTCAACTCGGCCAAACTCTCGCCTGTGTTAGTTGTGGAGAAGTAAGAAAAATATTTCTCAACTGACAGTATTGTCTGCTTTTATTGTTCTTTGTGAAGATACCTATGTAGCTAGGTTTTCAAATTGAACTACGGATTCACTGCATATCCTAGCTATGTTTACAAAAACAAATCATGGAAATCCTTACAATAATTACAGAGAAATATGGATTTTGGTGTCTTAAGGTACTCGGTAGTAATTTAAAATCACGTGAAAATGGTAAATTTAGTCGTCTTGCAGTACAGAAGTGACGCTATAAAAATGTTAAATATGCACGTTAAAGCTTGTGTGTAGGATTAAATTGCATCTACATTTTGTCACCTAATTAACTGCGTAATTAGTTATTGAGTTCGGTTAATGATTTTGGAGATAACTGCAAAAGAAGTGAATCAGTTCTTTTTCAGATGAAAAGATAGCCGTCTTTTGGTACATAAATGGACGTATTTTCAACTCATCATTATGAAGTAGAGGTAAGTCGTAGCAATTCACTTTCCATGAGAAAAATGCTCACAATAGAGTACTAATGGATGTGAAGAACAGGAAAAATATAGGAACTGGGGTTATATCACCCAAGCGCAACAAATCCGTCTTTCGGCGGTAAAAAGTAAGGAATGACGATATAAAGATCGAAAGCAAACTACACCACTCGATTACCCTCTCCTCCCTCTTTAATTTGATAACAAACATCACGTATTTTGTACAACCCCCAATGAGGAGTAGTACGATCCTTAGAAATTGTTCACCTATTTTTTATATCATAAACCCTAAATCCCTAGGAAAGAACCTCAATGCTCCACGACCCTCCCACACAAAGTTAGCCGTCCGTCAATAGCGATACTTCTCCTGTTTTTCCTAACTCCGCAAGTGTGTTGGATAATCATGAATAGAGAGTTAGGGAGTATTAATCGGAAAAACCGAAAATTCTCATCTCCGAAACTTCCCAACTCTCCGTTTTACAAAATCCGGCCCATGTGGGTATAAGAGCTTGCCCCTATGGAGACCGCCAGTTCTGGGTTAATGCTCCAGCAAAACGTCATTTACCTTGGTTCTATTGGGAGGAATTATTATAAATATTAATAAAATATTTACTTTCGGCAAGAACTCCAATGAAAATTATTTCAATTCCATTCATATATGGTACAATTTTTTACAATACTTTCGTAAAGGCAATGAATAGGTTCTGACTTACAAAAGGTCAGGGAAAGTTGAATTTTGGTATGATTTGATATTCGAGTTTACGACTTTGAGCGACGGCCGCTTGCGCCGCCATATTGGAAAATCGGTAGCGAAAACCAGTTTTTCGAGTAAATTTTCTCTCAGCCCCATCTAGGTTACAAATAGTTAGCTGTTACAGAAATTATTGAGTATGATCTTTCGGAAACTATTGTACACAGCATTTTTCAATCAGATGAATAGTTCACAAGTTACAATTGACAAAATCGCTGCCATTTAGACGTGTGTGAAAACAGCGCAGAGATTTTTGTGAATTTTATTTCGTGTAAAATCTAAATCCATGCTTAAAAGGCACGCACTGGATTGCTACATAATTACGGATTCTATACGAATGCTCACAAGACCTCCATTGTTTCTATTAGATCCTCATCTATTCTCTTGTTGTATTTGTGAGATAAAATCCTTTGTCTCTAACTGTATGAATTTGCGGTTATCATCGAAGTTTATAATTAAACTTGCTTTCATAATTTATGCAAACTTCAGAACCTCATTTTTCTCATCAGTCAAGCAGTTAATTTGGTAGAATGAAATGCTCGTTTTCTCTGCGGCATTTTAGGACTTTTTGACACCCTGGGCACAAACTTGAACCATTTTATGACTCATCTGCAAAGACTTGATAATTGACGCTCTAAATAATTTTAAAACTAACCCCCCCCCCCGCACCAATGACGCCCTTGAAAATTCGTTTGTAGGCCCAATTCCTTAAAAGATATTCCGCGCGACAACGATACCACGAGTCATAATGAACTGAGCTGGAATGCCAAAAGTTTGTCTTTGAAGCTCTGAAATTTTCGTCCAAAATGGTGATTTTCATGGGATCTTTCAATATACATAGAAACCTTATCGAAAGTTTGGGTGATTCAGTCCGTTTAGGAAATAACGCCTAAAAATGTGATGAAATTTATGGTTCCTATGACTCAGCTCGCTCTCATAAATATACGTGAAAATTTCCTATGTAGGATTGCCATACAAATATTTCCATATATACTAATTTTTTACGCATCCTGGCAAATTGGTCACTCTCAGACGTCTTGAATGCTCTAAATAATTCTTTACATATCCATTTTTACTGTGTTTTCTGCCCGCTTGGAGAAAAAAAGTACAAAAGAAGGGGACTATAAGTAACAACGCCGATGAAAATTAAAATTAAGTAGTTTATTTAATAATGCGTCAATTAAATACACTACTAGGAAAGTTAGAGACTAACAATCGTTCTTAAATATTTACACATCCGAATATCAGTTAAAATGAAATCTCACGTACATATTCTAACAAATTAAACAGAGCAAAATATGAGAACTTCAGAGAATATTGTAAAAAAATTCACCCTTCCAGAATGGCAATGATTAATTTATATACATATAGAAATATAAATGATTATAAGAAGCCCGCTGGCGTTCCCCTGCAATAATATAGATGCCTAGATTGGTGAGGGTAGGATATGAATGAGTGGGGTGGTTAGAGATGCATAATATCTACGCTATCCTCTGTTTCGATTGCGCAGTTCCGTACTCTAGAGTTTCACTCTCCGCCTGTGTGTGTGTATCAGAGTGTTGCCCAAATATATAATTAATATCGACATTTTTGTATGGCAACCCTACGAAGGAATTGCCCGATTTTTCCTATTCCTGAACTTAAATTTATATATTTTTTTTAAATGCGCCGTGTATAAAATATGAACTCTACACCTCGATGCATGCTCAGGCAGCTTCAATGTAAATAGTGAAAAATCAACGTTTCGTATGGCAACAGCAAGAAAGAGTAACTCGATTTAGTCCATTTTTGTAAGTTTATTTACCATTCCTATGAAAACACCATGTACCAATTTTTAGCTCTCTACAGCGACGCGTTCTCTGGCAGTGCCAAAATATATAGTTAAAAACGAAATTTTTGTATGGCAATACCAAGAACTGGTTGCCGATTCCTATTACGTACCTACTCACCAATCTATGTATTAAGAGGAATCGAATTTATAGTGTAAGTAAAACCTAATGATTGCCTTGTGTCAGTCGAGACCCAAAGCAAAGTTTAGTTAGAAGAATTTATTTTAGTCGGTACACAAAATAAAGTTTTGTGTTAATAATTGTTATTCTAGTCGATACCCAGAATAAAAATTTTTATCTCAAGCGAGACCCAAGATAAAGTTATTTTGTAAATAATATTCACTAGCCAAGTCGGATCCCTGTATCATGTGAAGCCAATCATGCAAATAGAGAGCGATGCATTTATGCATGCGATTTATGTTACCTCTGAATTGCGCACAGCACCAAGAAATAACTCTAAACTACGCATACCAAGCATAGTATTGACCTTAGCAGCTGTGCGTAGGTAGCAACAGAAAAGTACGCTGACCATAGACGCTATGCGTAGTTACTGCAATTATGATTATGATTTGTGTTGGCGTTCTTGAACTTTGCCTTTTTTTATGTCGTGTCTGCAGATTACTTATGATGACAAGAGATTAAATAAAATTATTGTAATATTGACAACTACGCTAAAAATAGTTTTAATCTGACTAAATAAATTATCTCAAAGAGACAAATTTAATTTAAATGACTTATCCTATATTGGTGGTAACTTAATTCCATCGAATTGGATTCCGTCTCCGCTCTCCGTATATTTATGGGGAATGTAGATCAAATTTGCATGTTGTTGTCTCCGCTTAATAACTGCCTTACCTGCATGCTGTCTGTCAGGGTGCATAGCTTGTTTACAACCCAGGATTTAGGTAAGTATAAATAACCTAAATTAGAATCATTTCTTCTGATTTGACTTTCAGATTGATTTTTATTATTAATTATAAATTTGAATATTTTCGCCCTTTCATCTATTATATCACCAAAATGTCTGTTTTATACTAATTATTATTATTTTTTTATGGTCAAGGCAGATATTGTCGCGAATTTCGTTCAGAAGACCAATCGGACTGCATACAATGACGAAAACTGTCTTGTGAATACATTTAAGGTGAAAGATTTCATGCAGGAATTCTTCTGGCAGATCTTTCTTTTATTTGTGTTTATTCAGAATCTTTGGAAGTAATTTGACAATCATCCACAAAGTCTGGAATTTAACGATGGGTGAGAATAATTATGGTAAGTTCTCTTCAGGTTCTTTAAAAGTTTTTTGGTTTTTGGTAAATTCGTTCTGCACTCCTCTTTCTTGAGGAACAATTTTGTTCTGAACACACTTGTCATAAGCAGACTTTTTTAAGATCTGAAATATTTTTTATCAAGCCTTTTGTTGCATACGTTTAGTGCTGATGCAGTTAATTCTACAGCATCTCTGCAAAGAATTACATCCAACACAAGTTGTAGGTCTGCCTGGATAATATGTGGGTGTACAGGTAGAATTCTTTCACTTCATGTTTTTTTCTGAAAGACTTCGATGGTTTTTGCAGTACTTTCTACCGACCTGTTTCTATTTATTTTGGGGCCAATACTGTTGGGAGGGGTGTGACAATTATCTTAATTTCAAATTTCATTTTCGCAGTAATATGCATATTAATTCCAAATTATTACTTTTATTGGAAGCTTATTACGTACAACATCAAATATTCCCTGAGCTCAAATTTAAGGAAATAAAATTAAGGAATTTTTCTTTGCCCAACCCTAAAATTAGGTATTGGGGTAGGGGCAGAGAAAGAATTACAAATATCATATTGCTATGTATTTCTATTCAATATAGTCATTTGGAAAATTCACTGAACTATAAATTTCGTACAAAATATATTACTGAAACGCATCGAAATAAAGAGAAACCTGGTGAAAAGTGATCCCAGGTTAATATAAGCACTTTGGGTCGTGTCAGCTTCAGCGGTCCATGTGATACATGCCTATGATGTTTATTTGTTTAGAAGAAGATATACAAGTGGTTGTTCGCAACAATTCTGAGCAGTTATTGACATTCTAAGCTAAAGTTAATCTGTTATTTTAAAGAATAATTTATTATAGAAATTTTACACGTGCGCACTTCACTTTTAGTAATTTATGAATGTACATCCATCAACAAATTAATGGGGCTGAAAATAGTTCATGACTCCCTCTGCTCCCATATAACCGAATGATATTCATCAACTTCATATTCACTCGGTGTATACGTTGTGATGTGGGTATGTGATAAAAAATGAAGAAGCGGTTCTATCAGGGACATTAAGGAAAGCTTTTGAAACAAATTCTACTGGGTAAATTTACTTAAAAAAGTTGTGAAAAATTCAAATCGATTTGTAAATTTACATAAGGTAATATTTAGGAATATTCATACACATACCCATGTATACGCAACTGGCTTCAAAATACTTTGTGAAGACCTAAATCTAATTTTGCAGTTAATCCTTCATTTATTCAATTTCCTGCAATTAAGATCGTAAAGACATTTATTGCTAACGTAAATTTGTCTGAATTTATTTCATTTTTTTCAGCTCTATAATTTTTAAAATTTAAAGCAAAAAAAAAATTTTAATTTTAATTTTCAATCTATCCAGAAATGCGTGAAAGATAAGGTTTACATTTCGTGACCAAAACCTATAATAAACGTAATTATTTTGAGAGGATAAATTACATTTTAAATCTGAAATTATTCTCTGTTCATACATATAACTTATATACATATTTGCGTGTATATAGATTTAACCATATCAATAGCTTTTAAAAGTAATGAACTACTAAATCGCAAAGCTTCAGTGCACGTAGATATCAGCTAAGTGGATTGAATTCGAATGCAATTACTTGGATTCGTATTATTTGTAAGCCGTGTAAAGCAATCCTTCGCAGAAAAAAATCAGTTTGCAAACATGGAGAATTACGTCAACTACTTTCTACAACGTTTACTTGTCATCATCTATTACATCGCCAGATTTTTCGGTCTTATAACATTTCGTATAAATTTTAAAGACAGAGTTCTTGAGAGTTCCAAAGTTGCAAAGTTTTATTCCAAGTTTATTTCTATTGTGATTATCTCGGCCTGTACGACTGCATTGGTTTACTCTTTAGCTAAGTTATATCGAGAAATATTAGATGATCTCACAAATGGAATTTGGTTTTCTTTGGGCTGTTTAGTAAATTTAAATGCCATTTTAATAATGATAACTGTGTTAGGTAAAACCACGGAAATAGCTTCGGTGTTCGAAAAAATATTTGCGACTCAAAATGACATTTACAAACTTACAAGAAACTCAAATATCTTTAGCAAGAATATTCTAATAATAGTCGCCCTAAAATTTGTAGTTATTTCACTGATTACAGACAGAGGCGTTACCAATTCCTTAGATTCTAAGGCACATAACTCTATACAAGCGAGCCTTATTCGGATTTTGGTACTTTACTCAATTTACCTGAGATATTTCTTTATAGAGATTTGTTTTGTTGCCTTAATGATTGCTATAAAAGCGCAATTCGAGCAACTGAATTTATACGTAATGAAAATTTATCGGGAATTGGATGTAATTGATTCATATAGAAGGATTTCAATGCAAATGTGTTGTGATTGTAGCAATAAAATTGATAAGATTGCTGAAATCCATCGGAGAATCAACCAAGCAATGTATGAACTAAAAAATGTTTTCCAAGGATCCCTTAATATTGCCATAATAAATCGAATGCAGCATGTGGTTTTCGTCATGTTTGAAGTATATCTGGGAAATGGGAAATCAACACCATATAATGTTGTCGTTACATTCATCGATCTTATGTTACTTGTTTTGGTTGTAGAATCCGCAAAGCAAGCCTCTAAAATTCCAGTAGACCTCCTAACTACTTTTGATATTAAATATGACAACAGATTGCAGAGAAGTGTAAGTATTATGCAGAATATTATAGGCGAAATCAGTGTGATTTACACACATTTATTTTACAGGTTGAAATGGTGAAATTCCAACAGGCTTTGCGACCATTTGAAATGAAGTTTTTTAATATGTTTGAACTAAATAATGAGCTGAATCTAGCGTTTGTTGATACTATTATAAATTATATTGCAATTCTTATTCAGTTTCATAAAGTCAAGCATATGGCGGAATGAATATCAATCTATAAATAATAAGAAGATTTTTATGGTGTTTATGTGAGATTTGATGTTTTAATTTTTAGTAGAGTGATAATCACTAGGTATATATTTGTCAATAAAGGTATATTTATAATATTTTCAATATGAAATCTAAGTTTGTCATACAATTTGTAATGCACAGAAATAATGCTGCTAGAGCAAAATGGATTGAAAACGACGCAACCATAATATTGAAGTTATTATAATTTGCGCATGTCCTTCCTGGTGTTGCCATATAAAACCAAGAAAAATTTGCCGATTTGGTGGTCCATTTTAGAACTTTAATTTGCACTTTTTAGGAAAACGGCGTGTGCAAAATTTCAGCGCTGTACGTCGACGCGCTCTCAGATAGTGTTCAAATTTATAGTGTAAACCTAAAGTTTTGTAAGGCAGCACCAAGAAAAAGTTTCACGATTTAGTCTATTTTTGAAATAGTATTTATTTTTGCTATGAAAACCGCACGTATCAAATTGCAGTTCTCTATGTCTACGCGTTCTTAGCCAGTGCCCTAATATATAGTGAAAAACGAGGTTTTTTTATGGCAGCACCAAAAGTAGTTGCCCGATTTAGTTTATTTTTGCACATATATTTTCCATTGCTATGAAAACGCTATGTACCAAATTTCAACTCTCTGCGTTGACGCGTTCTCAGCCAGTGTCCAAATATGCATTGAAAAACGAAATTTTTGTATGGCAGCCCTGCCGGATTTGTTGCATTCTCGAATCTAAATTTATTTTTTTCTAAAAACGCCCGTGTGTAAAACTTCAGTAATCTATGTGAAAACGTTCTCGAATTATCGTGGTATGACTGAAGTAATACAAATTTTTTCGTGTTTTTGTTGCCGTTTGCCATCACTTTCGCACCATCCAAAGTATCTGCCATTTTTACCATTGATTGATTGGACACAATTATCTGCTAACACACCAAAAATCAGCTTTTATGAAATTTCGTAGGTTATCTGGTTTTTTTATTAGGTCCTTGCAGCTTCACAAGGCTATGAGGGCTGTTGTGCATGGTTGGTAACCAACTTGGTGTACTAGAAGCTAGATAGTATAGTATGATTTAGGTATTGCGGGTGATATCCCTTCCCCCTTTGGTTATTTATCCTAGAGTAAAAATTGATGTAAAGGTTCTGATAATATTTGGTAGTAACTCCTCGAACCCTTATTGAAGTAAAGATACCATCAGCTTCAGGCGATTTGAATGGCTTACACGAGTTGATGGTCCATTAAAGTTTCTTTTAGGTGAAGATTCTGCCAAGCAGGCTTTTAACTTTTTTGGAAGGTTTGCATTCAGGTCTCAACTGTTCAAGGACCTCATCGTTATTTTGTATTATTATTATGTATTGTGTGATCCTTCGCGAGAAGTTTTTGCAGTCTTGCACTTGTGGGTCGGTCATCATACCCTCTCCAAGTTCTTCTTTTGGATTCCACAAGTTCTTTATTGTACACAGTCGATTCACGCTTGTATTTATTACAAGCACATGTTTTTTTTGCCATGTTGAACAGCCTTCTAGAGATGGCTCTTAATCTGTCCAGTTCGCTAGTTCACTAGGGAACAACTCGCGCTGCCTCCCATTGTTAGACAAGACAACTTTTCTTGTAGGACCGGATGATCAATCTACGTGAAATGTTGTACCAGAACTTCAAACTCTGCACGAGTATAAATCGAATATCTTATGCTGCATAACTCACTTATGCAGTATAAGTTACTACTGCCTAAACGTAGCTAGTAACAACGATTGCTATGACAAAACACAGTATATGGCACACACATAATGTGTTTTATTGTAGTTGTTATCATTTACTGTGTTTTGAATTGGTAGCTGTGTTCCAGAAAATCAGTTACTGTGTTTAGCGAATGAAAAATCTCGTAATTGGACGCCTTTTAGGCGAAACTGAGGATACAATAAGTTAGATATCAGCACAGTAAGTTCATATTTGTGTCTAACTCATTTTTTTTTTCAACTTTGATAGTTACTGTAATTTTGCTTAGTGCAGCCGCACTGTCCTTAGCAGACTTTTATAAGATCTGAAATATTTTGTTTCAAGTCTTTTGTTGTATGCATTTAGTGCTGACGGAGTTAGTCCTGCAGCATCTCTCGAAAGAATTAAATCTACCACAACTAGTGGATCTTCCGGGATAATAAGTGGGCACATATTACGCGCACTTTATTTTGATTCTGCAAAACTTTGGTGGTATTTGCAGTTTTTCTACCCACGTGTTTAACATGTACGGCTGGATTCTATCTCTATTTATTGTGAGACGAAGTTTGTTGGCAGGTCTGTGACAATTATCTTAATTTCAAGTTTGATTTTCGGAGTAATATTCATATTAAAAGTTCAACAAATTTCAAATTATTGCTTTTATTCACATAACATCACAAATATTCTTTGAGCTCGAATTTAAGGATATAAAATTAAAGAATTTGTGTTTGCCCAATCTTAAAATTAGGTGTGGGATTGGTGGCAGAGAAAGGATTACAAATATGTACTCTCATGTATATCTATTCAACATATAGTCATTTGGAAAGTTCACTGAAATATGGTGTATTTCGTATAGAATATGTTATTAATGCACAGTGGAATAAAGAGAAACGGAGCGAAAGGTGATACTATGTTAGCCAGTTCAGTAGTGGCAGCCTCAGTGGTCTATGTTATACATAGCCATGGCGTCTATCTGTTTCGAAGCATACATACAAGTAGTTGTTCACAACAACACTGTCGGAGAAATTACGAACTTTACTAAAGTTAATCGGCTACTTTAAATAATAATTTATTATAGAAATTTCACAAATGCGCACTTCACTTTTATTAATTTACGGATGACCAACAAAGTAAAGGATCTGAAAATAATGACTCATTCAGTTCTCATATAACCGAATGATATTCACCAACTTCTTTGTCAATCGATTCTCTGGAAGAGTGAATAAAAGGGGCGCATGCATTGTGATGTGGGAATGAGATATGAAAATGATGAAGGTTTTCTATAAGGGATATTAAGGAAAGCTCTTGAAACATATTCTACTGGGTAAATTTACTTAAAAACGTTGTAAAAAATACAAAAATTGATTTGTAAATTTACAAAGGCAATATTTGGTAATATTCATACACATACCCATGTATACACAACTTGCTTCAAAAAACTGTGTTAAGACCTAAATCTGACATTTCCGTTAATCCTGTATCTATTCAATTTGCTGTCATTAGAATCGTAAATGTATTTATTGCTAACGAAAATTTTTCTGAATTGATTTCATTTTTCAGCTTTATAATTTTTAACATTGATATATTGTGCCTTAAGTACTGTCAATAAATTCAAGTTGAAAAAAATTTAATTTTAATTTTCAATCTATTCAGAAATACCTGAAAGAAAAAGTTTCCATTTAGTGAACACAAATTTTAATGAACGCTATTATTTTCTGAGAAAGAATTTCTTTTAATATCTATAATTATTCTCTGTTCATGCACTTATATACACATATGTGTGTATATAGATTTAACCATAACAATAGCTTTTAAAGTAATCAACTACTAAAACACAAGGCTTTTAGTGCACCTTGATATTAGCTAAATGGATTGAAATCGAATGCAATTACTTAGATTCATTTTGTTCGTCAAGCCGTGTAAAGCAATTGTTCGTAGAGTGAAATTAGTTTGTAAACATGGCGAATTACGTGAACTACTTTCTACAACGATTACTGGTTGTGCTATATTACATCGCCAGATTTTTCGGTCTTATAACATTTCGTATAAATTTTAAAGACAGAGTCCTTGAGTGTTCTAAGGTTGCAAGGTTTTATTCGAAATTTATTTCTATTGTGACAATATTGGCCTGTACGACAGCAATGATTTACTTTTTAGCTAAGTTATATCGAGAAATATTAAATGATCTCACAAATGGAGTGTGGTACTCCTTAAGCTGTTTAGTAAATTTAAATGTCATTTTAATAATGATAACTGTGTTAAGTAAAACCAAGGAAATAGCTTCGGTTTTCGATAAGTTATTTGCGACTCAGAATGATATTTACATACTTACAAGAAAGTCAAATGCTTTTGGCAAGAATGTTATAATATTAGTACTCCTGAGATTTGTGCTTGGTTCAGGTATTACAAAGAGACTCATTATTCAGACCACAGATCCGGAAGCATTTAGTTCCATACTAGCGAGCCTTAGTTTTATTGTGTTATCTTACTCAGTTTACTTGAGATATTTCTTCGTACAAATTTGTTTTTCTGCTTTTATGATTGCTATTAAAGCGCAGTTCGAACAACTGAATTTATACGCAATGAAAATTTATCAGGAATTAGATGAAATTGGTTCATACCGAAGGATTTCAATGCAAATATGTTGCGATTGTAGCGATAAAATTGATAAGATTGCCGCTATCCATTGGAGAATCACCCGAGCAATGCATGAGGTAATAACTGTTTTCCAAGGACCCCTAAGTATTTCCATAATAAATGGAATGCAGTATATGGTTTTCGTCATGTTCGAACTATATCTGGGAGAAGGAAAATCAAAATTATTTAGTATTGTCCTTATATTCTTCGATCTTACATTACTTGTTTTGGTCGTAGAGTTCACAAAGGAATCGTCTAAAATTCCAGTAGACTTCCTAACTACTTTTGATGTCAAACATGACAACAGACTCCAGAGGAGTGTAAGTATTACGCAGTAAGTTATATATGAAATCAGTGAGACTTATACAAATTTATTTTACAGGTTGAAATGTTCAAATTGCAGCAGGCTTTGCGACCATTTGAAATGAACTTTTGTAACATGTTTGAGCTAAATAATGAATTAATCCTGCCGCTTGTTGATACAATTATTAATTATATTACAATCCTTATTCAGTTTCATAAGGTCAAGCATATGACGGAATGAATATCAATCTATAAATAATAAGAGGATTTTTATGGCGTTTATGTGAGATTTGATGTTTTTATTTTTATGTGATAATCACTAGGTATATATTTGTCAATAAAGGTATATTTATAATATTTTCTACATTTGAAGAAACTTGATATTTCTTTAAATCATTCTGTTTTCCGACCACAATTTCCAGAGGTATTTGTATACCCAATATGAAATCTAGGTATGTCATTCATTTTGTAATGCATAAAAATAATGTTGCTAGAGAAAAATAATGTTTAAAGTTATATTGATTTTGCAAGTCCGTCGGACTCTCTGTCTCTCCGTCTATTTGTATGTCCGCCTGTCTCTATTTGTCAACCCATTCAACTAATTCAGTCCTTCTGTTTGTCTGTCGGTCCCGGTTATGATAACTCGAGAAATCGTTCACTTGAAATTTTGCACACGGGATTTTCAAAAGAAGAAAAATTAAGTTCGAAAATGGAACCAATCGGGCAACGCTTTCGAAGGACTGCCATACCGAAAATTGTTTTTTCACACAGATATAAGACACTGCCTGAGAACTCTTCAACGTAGGGAGCTGGTAGTAAATATAATTTTAAAAATGAGTTAGATCTCTCAAACTTTGCTAGGTTTTGCCATAACAATTTAAGATTTTTACGTATACTGTGAGCTCGAGAAGTCTTTATTGTATGGAAAACTTCTACAGAATATCAAATCCTATGAAATTGGTTTGAAAGAGTTTTAAAGTGCGACAAACCATTTTATAAGTACTGAAAGACCATTTCAACAAAAAATTTTGCAGTGATTGGTGGCCGTACGAAATTACAATGGGTTTTCATTTAGTTATTTTACTTATTTTGTTTTTTTAATTTTGCTATAAGATTGCACATTCACCTTGTTATGAAAACTATTTTGACCTGGAGCCCAATAGTTTATATCCTCCTTAGTTCTGGTTTATTGAGTAAATTGTCATCTTTCTGTATAACGTTGACACGATTGGCTTTAATGTTTAAACACTTTGTGTGATATGATGTCCAATATATTGTGAATTTAGGGTCAGAATGGAGTCGTATTTTTGTATACAGCCCTTAATTAATTTTCAAAGTAATAAATCCTGCACAGTGGCTTACGATTAAAAGCTTCAATATATATATGTACTCTTCTAACTTTACCTCAATGTGTAAATCTCCCGAATTTTTAATACCTGCGTCTTGTAATTAACATTGATTTGACTTGGCTTGTATTATTCTAGGTAGATAATTGAACATGTGAGTTACGTTACCTCACCTTAATACAGGAAACAGAGTTTCAGTTATAAGTCTAGACAGTCTCGACATAAATAAAATTCCAATACGAATTTGTTTCATTCCTCCAAGCTATATTTTCCCACATTCCCAGATTTACATGCAAAATAAATTAATGAAAAACTTATCAAAACTTAACGTGGGAACAATGATTAGGTAAGCAGTTGTATTTATCAGAATTTTAGAATTCAAGGCATCAGAATTCAGTCTTAAGACTGTCGTAAGTTAATTTGCCACTTTTTAAAGAAAAGCTTTATCAAAGAATATATAATTGTGTTGGTTTACACTAAAGAGAAACCAAAGATTGGTGATAATTAAAGATTATAAATTGATAATCTTCTGAATATACAGGGCGATTCAGATCAAGATACCTTCCGGTATACCCCGCGATTCCTTGAGGTAAACTGTTCAAAAAATTGTTCCACAGTTTGTAAACATTGCGAATTACGTGAACTACTTTCTACAACGTTTACTTGTCGTCCTATATTACATCACCAGATTTTTCGGTCTTATTACATTTCGCATAATTTTCAAAGACAGAGTTCTTGAGTGTTCCAAAATTGCAGAGATTTACTCCAAATTTATTTCTATTCTGATAATCTTGGTCTGCACGAAAGAGCTGATTTACTTTTTATCTAAATTAAATTTTTTATCCTCTTATCCTGTTTTTAATTTAATTTAGTGATGGAAAATCAAAGTGAAAACGGCAGAACTAAATCTGAATTCCAGGATTTTTTAGATTTTGTTCAAGATAATTTCTGGTTGACCAATTGTGAATATGCCTTAAAGAAGATCATTTCATTTATTTATACATAAGTTAATGAAAATTTGCTGTTTTCAATGTACAAATAATTCGCCATGATTATAAGTGCGACGAATGTGCAAACTGCAAGGAGTGTAACTAACGTCTGCTAATGACACTCAGAATTATTTAAAACCTGAGATTAAAAAGTTGAATTAGTGAAATTTTCCGTAGGGATAATAAATCAATTAGAGTGAGTCTATATATTGAAATATTTCTAATCTTCGTAATTTTTAAAATAAGTTAGATGATGTCGTTGAATGCGACCTCGAATTACGTATGACCAAATTTCACTATCCAGATTACGTAATCTAACATACACTATTCTAAAAATAGCGGTGCATATTTTATATTTAACATTTAACTTTATACTGCATCTCCACTTTCAAATTAGAAGCTTTTCGCTCATGGTAGAGTAATACCATTCAGTGATATGATGGAAAATTACCAGCATCCAGAAATCTAAGATTTAATATTAAACATTTCGATTGGTTAGGATTCACCTTGTGAAACAATATCTAGAAATCAGTTAAAGGCTGTCACTATATCCGAGTTCAATACAATCAATTATCCATTATTATCTTATGGTTTGAAAAGTTCATACGTCTGCACATCACTAGCATACATATGTAGTCGGTAAACATTAGCAAATTCAATAGAGTGTGCTAAATTAATAATATACAAACTAAACAGAAATGTGAAACAATTATTAGAATGGAAAGCTTTTAGTGCATCTAGATATTATCTAATTGGATTGAATTCGAATGCAACTACTTAGATTCGTTTTGTTTGTAAGTTGTGTAAAACAATCGTAGGTAGAGAGATATCAGTTTGGAAACATGGCGAATTACGTGAACTACGTACTGCAACGTTTACTTGTCGTCCTATATTACTTCGCAAGATTTTTCGGTCTTATAACATTTCGTATAAATTTTAAAAACAGAGTTCTTGAGTGTTCCGAATTTGCAAAGTTTTACTCCAAATTTATTTCTGTTGTGATTACATTGGCTGCTACGACAGTATTGATATACTTTTTACCTCAATTATTTCGGGAAATAAGAAATGATCTCACAAATGGACTATGGTTTTCATTGCCCTGTTTATTAAATTTAAATGACATTTTAATAGTGGTAATTGTGTTCAGTAAAACCAAGGAAATAGTTTTGGTTTTCGAAAAATTATTTGCGAATGAAAATTACATTTACACACTTACAGGAAAGTCAAATGTTTTTAGCAAGAATGTTCTCATATTAGTAGCCCTAAAATTTCTGCATATCTTGAGATTTACATATATATTCATTCATGATTCCACAGAGCGTAATGAATTTAATTCAATAAAATCGAGCCTTAGACAGATTGTATTATATTACTCTATTTGCTTGAGATATTTTTTTGTTCCGATTTATTTTATTGCGTTTATGATTGTTATAAAAGCGCAGTTCGAACAACTGAACTCATACGTGATGAAAATTTATCGGGAATTACATGAAACTGGTTCATACAGAAGGATTTCAATGCAAATGTGTTGTGATTGTAGCGATGAAATTGATAAGATTGCTGCAATTCATTGGAGAATGACCCAAGCGTTATATGAGCTAAAAAATGTTTTCCAAGGTCCCCTAATTATTTTCATAATGGATGGAATGCAGGTTGTGCTTTTAGACATGTTCCAACTATATCTGGGAGTAAGGAAATCGGAACTGTTTACTATTGTCCTTATATTCATCGATTTTATATCACTTGTTATTATCGTTGAACTCACAAAGGGAGCCTCCAAAATTCCAATAGACTTTCTAACTACTTTTGACATTAAACATGGCAAATGCCTCCAGAGGAGTGTAAGTATTACGCACAATAATCTTTAGGAGAAATCAGTGAAATTTACACAAATTTATTTTGCAGGTTGAAATGTTCAAGTTACAACAGGTTTTGCGTCCAGTTGAACAAAATGTGCTTAACATGTTTGAAGTCAATTATGCATTAATCTTGGCATTTGTTGATACAATTATAAATTATATTACAATCCTTATTCAGTTTCATAAAGTCAAACATATGACGGAATGAAAATCTTGATATCATAAGAAAACTTGTATGGTGGTTATGTGAGATTTGATGTTTTTGTTTTTAACAGTGTGATAATCATTTACATTTGTCAATAAAAATATATTTATATAATTTTCTATATTTGATTTGAATTAAAAGATTAGACATTTCTGAATAGTTTATTCAATTTACCGACCACAATTTCCATCGGGATTTTTATACTTAGTTTGTCATCCGGATTGTAAGCCATAGAAATAATGTTTCTAGATCAAAATGGATCGAAGACTCAAGCATAATATTAAAAGTAAAGTTTAATTATTGCATGTGCGTGTGTCTGTCTGTCCGCCGTCTACCTTCATATACCTTTAGTCTTCAATGCACTTTGTGCAAAACTCGGAAGGCTATGTGCCTTTTTAGGTACGGCATAGATAAAAATAATAGTTATAAACGCAATCGTTTAATTATCCTATATGCCTCTGTTGAAGACGGCGCGAAATTTCCTACGCCATAGTATCTTTCCTGCAGTTCCGCAGCATTAGTGTACCTTTCTGGATTGTCATATAGATGTGCTGGTTCCAATTCAGCTTATCATCAAGAGAGAGGATTTGGTAATTCACTCCCTTCAAACCTGAAATGGAGCGTTCGAAACTGTGTTGATGTGTAGACAGCAACTACTTAGATGTTCGTAAAATGATGTCCACATTAGGATATGCTACAAAATTCCTTTGCTTCTAATAATTTTGACAGTAGCTCTTTCCGTAACTGGTGCAAATGAATGCACTCTTCAATCATTTCAGTGTTCAAACTTTTTTCACATATTGCGATAGTCTTACAGCTTGCATCCCGATATACTCTGTTGGTAGCGTGATAAATTGTTGAAAAATCAAAATATGAGCATAAATTTGACATAAGTCAAGTTAAGCATTTGCGCAACAATTCTTCAGCAAACATTTGTTAAGGCACTTTCACATAAAAAACAAGAACAGAAAAATATAAACCGAAAAACTTAGTTTATTCCACTTTTAAACAAGATTTTTGTTCCAATGATTAATAAAATGCAGAGAAATAGGATAAACTAATAATTTTACCAATAAAATTGTTATATTTATTTCAAATTTTGAAGAAAAACATAAATTTTATATTTTATCGGCCGAAAAACTTTTTCGGCGGAAAAATTCGTCCGATAAATCATAAAAGTTGTATTTTCTTAAAAATTCTAAGATAAATATACAATTTTATTGGTAAAATTATTAGTTTATCCTATTGCCCATGATTTTATTAATCATTGGAGAAAAAACTTGTTTTAAAGTGGAATAAATTGTGTTTTTCGCTGTACATTTTTTCGATTCTTGTATTTGATGTGAAAGAGCCTTTAATGATAACCAAAGTATATTCCTAGGTTCACAATTTCTCATTTTTAGATTGAAATTATTTGAAGAATAACCTCAATTAATTTGCAAATTGCATTTGAAAAGCAAAAGAATTAAACTTTTTTGCCCCAGCTAGCAGATAGATCACATCAGCATCGTTACCTCCGCTTGCGATATAAGCGAAACCACCCAATTGCCCACATAAATTCTATTTAATAACACAATATGGGATGACTAATTTGCTCTTAGTGCTTGAATTTAAACATTCATATATACTAACTAATGTGGACCACCAACGTAGTTTTTAGCACATAGATAGATAAGGCTTATGGTTCTAATATAAAGATACAAAAATTTCAATTGGAAATAACACAATAATTTTGAAAAAAAAATGCTATAATTAACAAAATAGTTAGTGATCCAATTTAGTATTCCATACAAATTCTGAAAGTCTTATCCAAATCCGAAATGGCCTGGTCCAAAATTAGTCCAAGGGAAATATTTTCGTATGGAATTTCTATGTGTACACATACATATAAACATCGTCGTTGGTTCAGCATCTCGCCGTATGAAAGACGCATCTGACGGAAATTTCGCTAATATAATAAAGGTAGGTATGCATCCAAGAAGTCGTAAAATGCTAAAACCTAAACCTCATAGGGCATTGCAAATAAATCCTATGTAAAATTCAACACGAACAAAAATATATCCTTTTCATAATGGAAGTACATTTTTGTTATCATTTAAATAAGTATTTTATTGCTATTCTCTTCTATTAGTACTGTTATAAAATCAAGAAGGGACCCATTTATATATGCCTCTCCTGTAAAATTAGTTGCTCCTATGGGAGCTCTTGCAGATCCAACAAAGACATTCTCAATCAAAATTGTTTTCCCTGTTTTACATTAATCACGACACCAATTTTATATTTTGGGAAAAATAAACACACAAATGAAGTAATTATACAAAATAAATAAAAGCAAATCAAAGATACATCTTTTAAGTTATTCAAGGATAAAGGACTCAACTATTATTCCTAAAAAATGCTGTTAGGTGAAAACTTTTTTTTTTCGCTTCTATTAAACATCAGTTTAGCCTGTTAAAAATGACATCAAAGTCATTATGTTCGGTAAGTTACTTCCGCAGTTATGGAATTTTAAAGGTAAACTTTGAACTCCCGTATCTCGCGTATACTTGGAGGATGCTGAGAGGATACAGCATATATTCTATCAGATCTTCAAACATGTAAACTTTCGGAAAGTAAGCCCGTGATGACCGAACGGAAAAATCTAATAATTTTGGAAAATTTTTGAATGGAATGACCGAGTATCATCATACGAATGTAGCTTTCTTATGGTTTTACTGTTTTATGCAAACATTACTAATTTGACTATCAAAACCAGCTTAACACAAGCTTGCTGCAGTGACACGTTTAATAAATAAACGGTCAACAATACATGCGTTACATTGATTAAATTATTTGTAATATTACGATGAAACGCAGTTTTTAAAAATCATCATATTGAAAACGTAATAAAAATTTTGGCGGGCAACACCACTTCGTCACCACTTTTTCTTAGCAGCGGGATTCTCCAGGGATCAATATTAGGTCCGCTTCTCTTTCGTTGCTACATGAATGATCTCCCAATGACGATACAGGATTCAAAAGTCCACATTTACGCTGATGACGTGCAGATATATTTTGACCGACCAATAGAGCTTGTCGAGGGCTGCGTCTCCCGACTAAGCGACGAAGTGCAAAGAATATCAGACTGGGCGAACCGTAACTATCTAACGCTAAGTTCGCTCAAGTCAAACTGTATAACATTTTACAGGATAAATCTAGATCTTAGTGAATTGCCTTCGATAATGATCAACAGTACTACTAGACATAGAAATAAATCAGCGACTTACATGCTGCAACCACGTCTCCTCTGTTCTAGGAAAAGTGTATGGATGCCTTCGTCAGTTAAGAACGTCGGCTAGTATGTTATCGAGTTATATGCGTATAAAACTTGCTAAATCTCTGGTATTACCTCACTTAACTTTTGGCAGTTTAATACATTCCAAACTCGTTTCTGGTTGCCAAAGAAAGCTAAATTTAGCTTTCAACGATACTATCAAATTTTTTTCGCGTAGATTTGCTTACATCTCTTCCCATGTTGAATCCTTTGTGGGATGTTCCCTTGAAGCATACTTGTCAAGAAGATGTTTACTATTTCTGTATTCTCTAATACACGTAAAGGAGCCAAGTTCCTTACTTGATCGAATACAATTTTTAGAATCGGCCCGGCATCGAAACATTCTTCTGCCAAACTTCAGAACCTTATCAGGTGAGCACTCTTACTTTGTGCAGGTGTTCCGCTGCTGGAATTCTCTAGCGCCCAATATTCAGTGCGCGGGATCTAAGCGCGGATTGAAAAGGTTCCTGGAAATAGCTCACATAACGTAAATTCGCAAACTAATAGTTTAATCATTTCACTGGCAGAATATGCTTTAGATCTTATATATTCAATAACTATGTAGACTTTATATGTGTATAATTAGTTAATTAAATTTAAATGTATGTTTATCTATCTCTCTTTATCAAATAAATTTTCCCTACCGATTAAGCACATACAATTCTAAGATTTGTAATCTTCTGTACTAATTAACCAGTAAAAATAAAACAAATATATAAATAAAATAGAAACTGTTAATAATTGTATAATTTTCTTACAAAAATAGTATTATTTACTATTAAAGACAACTAGCACTTTTTCCTTGTATTTTTAATTTGAAGACATCAGCTTTATCTATATATTTGTGTATGTGACAAAAGGTGTTATTGTGTGTTTGGCCTCATTTTAGATATAAGGATTAGTAAAAAAAATATTGCACCATTGCAAAACACCAGTCTGGCAACAATTGAAAATTATTTTTATTTTTATGTTATTCTTTTTAATTCACAGGAAAAGTAAGCTCAGATTTAGTTATAAATTTTATTTTTATTTTTCAAGTTCTCCGAAAAAATTTCTTTATTCGCTGCAATCCAATTTGTATACCCTAGATGACGAAATCATGGCAAAAACTAAGTTTGTCATTCCGTTTGTAGCACCTCGAGATAATGATGGTTGAACAAAACAGATTGGACTCCCACGTATAATATTAAAAGTTATTATGATTTTTGCATGCCAGTCTGTCCGTCTGAAAATGGGACGAATCCAGCAACTCCTTCGTAGGGTTGTCATACAAAAATATTGTTTTTCACTATATACTTGAACACCGCTTGAGTACGCGTCGACATAGAGGGATGACATTTTGTACACAATGTTTTGATAGTAATAGTAAACAATGCTTCAAAAATGGACTAAATCAGGCAACCCTTTCTTGTTGTTGCCATATAAAAATTTAAGATTTTTACGTATACTGTGAAAACCGTTAGTCCTATATGGTTTTAATGTTCTTCAGAATGTGAAATGCTATGAAATTGTTTATAACCATTTGTACTGTCCTCCGAACGGGTTTAGAAATTTATGCGAAAAATCACTTCAAAAATAATACTTGCATAGAGAGGTGACCATACACAATTACATACAGGCATTCGTCTAGGGGGTAGAACTTCCCAAACTTTTTTTTCTCGTAGACCGCTTTCAACATTTTACAGATTTCGGTGGACGCCCTGCTGCTAAATTTCAACCATATTCCCAAAAGTCGTCAAAAAATGTGAAGATTAGATCTAACGATGGAAATTTGTGTCGCGCCTGAGCTCCAACCTAAATTCAGAGTGGTAAAAATAAAAATGGTATATTTTCTTGTGTTCTATTTATTAAAATAATATGATTATCGACTTAATAGCATTAAAATTTAACGTAACGTAACTTCAACAATGCAAATCATCAATATAAAAAAATAGTCATAATTTTAATGGGAGGGATGTATTTGATGGATTGACAGCAAATTATCAATATATGGCTTCAGATTAGTAAGGAATAACCGAAAATTTCCCCATTCTGTGATGTTCAATCTGTTCCTTTTTTTTGTTAATAGGACACTAGAAATTTTTTCGATAAGGTATGAGAGGGAAACACCATCGAAAGATTTCGCGAAATTTCCCACAGCCCAGGATATTTTTTGGGTATTTCTGCGTGCAGCCAAAATGTTTGATAGCCTTTTTTAAATTTCACCTTCAGCTACTCACTGGTGCTAACCTCGAGTAGCTCCTCTTGTAATACTACATTCACCACTTCTGTTTCATCAAATGGATTTATGATCCATGGTGGTATTTCCATCCTCAGAATTTTGAAGTCATCATGCAGGGCATTTAAATGCTGAACAATAGTTTGAATATCCTCATCAAGACAATCTGCCTGTGACAAGTTTGGAATCTGGGAGAATTCGCGTCGACTAATATTTTGCTTGATAAATTTCAATTTTCCAAGAAAAGCCGAAATTACATCCTTTGTTTTATTAAATTTAGGCTATCCCCTTGTAACTGTAAGTTAATGTCATAAAATTTTTTGAACAAATCTGTCAAATTCGCAATGTTTGCTTTCAGTTTGATCAGGTTTTCTTTTAAATCTGGATCCTTATTTTCCTGAAACTCTAAAACTGATTCAAAAAGTGAGTTAAATCTTGTTAAGCATGCACCTTTCGACAACCAGCGTACTTCAATATGTAAGTGTAATTATTGGAAGGCTTCATAATTTTCGTCGCACAATTGTGCAAATAAACGGGTATTCTTATTTTGTTAACTGTTTTAAACACAAATTCAAGCGATTGGTGCAACTCAAATTTTTCGCTACCAGGGGTTGCCGGTGGATGACACAGTGAATTGCAGTTACTCCTGGCTTAAAAACCCACGATATCGCCCGAACATAGCAGGAGCTCCATCTGTTGCAACCGAAAGGATGTTTGTAAATGAAATTGATTTTTCCTTAAAAAAATCCATCATGACATTAAATATTGATTCGCCTTTAGTGTCCGTCTCCAAAGTTTTCGCGAATAGCATCTGTTCATGGATTCCTTCGTCCATAACAAACCGAACATATACCAATAATAAAGCATCATTACCAGGTAAAGTTGACTCGTCCAGGTGAATAGAGAAATGAGTTGTTTGTAGATAATTATATAAGAAGCTTTCAATATAAGAGCTCATTTCATCAATACGTCTTTGTACAGTGTTGTTACTCAAAGGTATTCTTGTGAGAACGTCAAATGGATGTTTGTGCAGAATAGTTTTTAACATCTCTTCAATAGCGGGTAAAGTTAACTGTTCTCCGGTGGTGTGTGGCTTTCCACATTTCGCTACAAGCAACCATATTTTGTAAGATGCCCGAAAGCCATCTAGTTACTTTGAGACGTTGAAGCAAAATATACCGTGCGCGGTGGGTGTCTTTTTATATTTTTCCTTCAATGTTTGAAAATATTTAAAGTCTTTGCCTATTTTATCAGGATGACACCTTCTTAGATAATCTTCGAGCTTCGATGGTTTCATAGAGTCATTGCTCAAAACTTTCTTGCATAAACGGGATATGGGCAACACTTTGTCTGCCTTTGATGGAAGAAAACCAAATTTCAAGTAATCATTTCTTCTTAGATTCAGTCATATTTCGATTCAGTTACCTACCTGTAAAGAAATTTTTTTTTTAGTAACCATAAGGCGATTTATCCTGTTAAAATCGCTAATCGGCTATTTTAACAGAATAAATTAATTATTGCAATGAAAATACCAAAATTCCGGCGGCAAAACTGATTTTAAGGATGTGTGCCAAACGAGCTAAATGCTGCCTAAATTCCAGTTTGCATTGGAAATTTAGCCAGATAATTCCAAGGCTGTGCCAAAATTAAGTGGAATTTAGCCAATTGTTCAGCTGTCATTTTTAGTTCTATTAAGAAAAGCATTGTGTGGCGTTTATTAAACTTACCTACATTAGTCATAACCACTCGCTCTGAGATTCTAGGGTATCATAAGAATTGGACTTAAGCCATTCTAGCTCTTTTACTTGTTTTAATTTTAAATGCAATACGAAAAAGTGTGTTGTGTTAACTAAAAGCAGAAAAATATTTTCGATTTACGAAAAAAATTTTTCTAATCAAAATGACATTGACACACTCAAGGGAAAGGAAAATACTTTTAGAAGAACGTTCTAATAGTAGTAGTCGTAATATTTCTGTTTATTTAAAAAAAAAAATTATCAATGCATCCAATGCCATACAGTGGAAACTTAGTAGAGTTTTTATAGTGTACACTTTTTATTTCAGATATTTATGCAGATTTGTTTTGTTTCCTTTATAATTATTTTGAAAGCGCAATTCGATTAGCTGAATTTTCACGTGACTAGAATTTATTGTGAATTACATGAAAATTCAATGAAAATGTGCTGTAATTGCAGCGATGAAATAGATAACATTGCTATAATTCATTGGAAAATTTCTCAATCGATATATGACCTAAAAAATATTTTTCAAGGTCCAATGCTTACTTTCCTAATGGATGCAATGCAATATGTGCTTTATGTAACGTTCGAGTTCTTTATGATAACAAATGAATGACAATTACTTTTTAAATGGCCATATGTAATTACAGTTATTGTATTCATCGACATAATATCACTTAATTTGGTCGTAGAGTGCACAAAGGAAGTGTGTCATACTTCAATAGACTTCCTAACTATTTTTGATATTAAACGTGACAACAAACTTCGGAGGAGTTCCCCTGGGAAATTTTTTTTCTTCATATTTCTACGTATTCACTCGCTTTGCTGCTTTTACATTAAGTGGACAATCGTTTATAGGGTTTATAGGCGAATATCAACCTTTTTGGTATCTCCTGTTCAGTTTCTTTAGAAGTTTTTCGGTTTTCGGGAAACTCCTTTTGCTTGAGGAACTACCTTTGCATCGCCTTGAACAAAATCTTTGTGCGAATCACGCAAGCCCAGATTATCTGTGCACTAAGTCTGTTATATAAGTGCAGTTTGTAGAAATTTTAGATTCATAGCTGGATTGAGATGATGTGTGAATTTAATGATGTAATCTCAGGTGAGGAGGTAGCCACAAGGCAGATCTCCACTGGAGAAGCTTTAGAAAAGCAGATCACCTTAGTAGGTAGTAGATACAGCTATGAATCTAGCAGTCACCGATTTAATAAAACACCCGACTTGTGTTATGCTATTACTAATAATAAAAGTCTTTTATCCAAGTTTCTTAGTCTATTTATATTAAACGATATTAATTGCTATGTCTAGGTACATATGCCCGTAATTTAGGGCATGTTAAATTACATTACTTATTTGCACTTATGTGATTAACTTTATTTTGATTTGATGCAACTAGCTTGGCCTGCTTTAAGCTTTTCGCAAAACATGTAAACAAATGCAGTCTTAGGGTGTCGTAATTGTTTAAGTGTGACCTGCATTTGATTAAACTCTTGTTTTGCTTAAAATAAATTCTTGTAATTGTATCACATTTATTTTGATTGATTTGTTGTGAAACGATTTCCATTTCAGTTCGATTGATTAAATTTGTATTTATGTTGAATGTACATTCTTGCGTTTTTAAATGATTTGCTATTTTTTTGTTTGTTCTGTGCATCACAACATCAAAGGATATTCCTTTTCTTTTTTAGGATAATGTTTTTGTTCTCAATACTTTCCAATATTTTGTGCTAAACTGCTGTCATTAGCAGACTTTTTTAAGATCTGAAATATTTTTTATCAAGCATTTTATTGCGTTAATTTTTGACGGAGTAAAGGCTGAAATACAATGATTGCGACACGCATTTGTCGACGCCAAAATAATTTTCGATTACATGTTACGACATTAGGGCATAGGAAATGCTGCGACACGATAATGTCGTCGTCAAAAAGTAGGGCAAATTTCTAAAATTGTCGTTGCGCAGTGCGAAATTTGAGTTTGACAGTTCATGTATTGCGGAACAAATATAAATTAAAATATGAGTTTTGAAGAAAAATTGGTGGAATTGGTGAGGAGAAGTGATATCTTGTATGACAAAACTACAAAAGGTTTTAAAAACATCGACAGAAAGGATGACATTTGGAAGGAGATTGCAAGAAAATTAAAAGTTGATGGCGAGTATCTCATTTTAAGGTAACTTTCAGTATCGCAGTTTTTTGTATAAATTACTATTTCCAGAAAAAAAATGCCGCGGTAGATGGAAAAGCTTGCGTGACCAGTATTCGCGAGAAATGCGGCCAAAGAATGCTCCTTCTGGCAGTGGTGCATGAACTCCAAAGAAGCCTTGGAAATATCTGGGATTACTCTCATTTTTAGAAAAAAGCATTGCACCACGAAAGTATGTACTTATCTTTAGTTTTAAGTCTTGCAGACTGTAATACATTCTTCTTTCTTGCAGGACGTGACCAGATTACAGTCTGCTCGCAAATGCGCCGGTTGAGGAAAATGAAGTTATTCTTGATGGGAACTATGGTATTCCGGAGGATGACTTCATTTTTGAGGATTCCAGTGTGATTAGTGAATCTGCGCGCAACATTCCCTCTTGCTCTACAGCAACAATAGAAAATTCCAGTTCGAGGCAAGAGGAAATGCCCACCCAGAAGGGGGGAGACTCCTGCAAGAGGTACTTCTTCGCGGAGACCTCGAGTGGTAGAAAATAATGGACAATTTGGTGATTTCCTGACCGAATTGTTAGAAGAATTCAAGAAGAATTCGGCGAATAAGGAAAACGAAATCGATGCATTTTTCAAAACTATATGTATGACTGTGAAACGTTTCAACTTATCCCCTTTCGAATTTTTGGAGTTCCAAAGCAATACACTGTCTTTCTTGAAGCAAGAGCTTCAGAAATATAAGAAGTGAAAACTCAGCTTACGTGAAAAAACCCAATGGCTTATGTTAATTGTGGTGCTTTTTTATATTTTGTTTGTGTTGTATGAATTGTCTAGTTTTACTTTTTTATTTATTTATCATGTGTGGAATAAGAAGTTCCTTTTATTTTATTATATGTGTTCCACGAAGTGCCTTGTTAGTTTTACCTTTTTATTTATTTACCTACAGAAGTTCCTGAAGATATACAAATGTATTCAAATCAAACATGTGATGGAAATGCAATAAAATCTATTTTTAAATCGATGGAAATGCAATAAAATCTATTTTTAAATCGATATAAAATTTTTATTAAATTTCAAGTCATATAAAAAGTTTGTTTTTTTAAACATCGTACGAAAATAGCTATAGATTACTGTGTAGATAGTCACACAGTTTGTTTCGTAACTGCAATACATCCCTTTTCGAATTATTGCATGAAAATGGACGGGCGCTTTCTAAAGGGGTAGTTTGTGACCGCCACAATCCCGGTAACACCTCATCACCAACATATCTGTCTCCATAATTATCAGGATAATAGTTATGGTCATTTAACTTGAGAAAGTTGTGTAAGCCAACAACAGCTTTTATAATTTTGTCCATGTTTTCCGGCGTACAGTGAATGTCATTACGCATCACTCTCCATCTAGCAGCCATAATCCCGAAAGTGTTTTCGATTGTCACCCGAGCTCTAGAAGTTCTTTTATTAAAATTTATTAATTTTGGTGATAAGTTCTTTCCTGAAAAAGGAACTCGTGATACATCAATTATTTTTTAGTTTGACAATAATACCTGGATATGGTCTCATTAGGTTTTGTGTTAGAGGAAATGCCGCATCACCAACGAAGTAAAATGGAAATTTAATAGTGGAATTTGGAATAGTGGAATTTGGAAGTCTATCAGCAACTTTCCAAAACCACTATGACGGAATATTCCCCCATCGCTTTGACTGCCGTAGGCGCCGATATCAATAGCAGTGAAAGTATATTTTGCATCATATACAGCCGAAAGAGCAACACTGTGACGACCTTTGTAGCTATAATATTGTGACCCACCTCCTTTAGGACAGACAATAAAAACATGTTTGCCGTCTATTGCTCCTAAACAGTTTGGAAGTCCCCACCTGGTTTTATACTCCTCCGCTATTTGACACCATTCCGCCGAGGTAGGAAGAGCAACGTAAATATGCCACAATTCATCCCAAATAGATTCACAAGTCTCCAATAAAATACGGCCAACAGTAGATACATCCATTCGAAACTTCAGCGCGTAAATTCTCCTTGGACCTCCATGAGCAAGGTATCTGCATACATATATTATAAAGAAATTTTTAATTTAATTTTATATTAAATATTTATACAGCCTTACATAACTGTCAAAGCAAGTCTGCATTCCGCTGAAATTGGCTTTCGAATGGAATTTTTTTCTAGTTTTCCTTTAACTAAGTTTAACAAAAGGTCAAAGCTGGTAGGAGTCATCCTGGTTGTCTTAAAAAACATCTCCGGATCTCGTTCCTTCATAACTTTGAAGGCTGTTTCATAAAATCCAACTTTGTCTCTCTGTTGATATATTTCGCGTACCCACCACCTTCTCCTTTTTCTTTTTTTTTTTTAATCAGGCATAACCGCGTATAAGCTTTATATGCAACTATACTTGTTCTCAAAATAAGTAAAATATTTTCAGTAGACATCACAAAACGCAAGACCTAACTCAACTGTCATGAAACGACAGCAGTAATTTCGCATTCATTGTATTAGGTCTGCGACAAACACCCACGCCAAATGACGTCGACAAATGCGTGTCGCATTCATTGTATTTCAGCCTTTAATCCTGCAGCATCTATCCAAAGAATTACGCCTAACACAAGTTGCAGGTATGCCGGGATAATATTTAACGCACAGCTAGAATTGTTTCACTCTATCTAGTTTCTGAAAGGCTTTGAAGAAATAGTGGTGGTCTTTTGCGTACTTCCTAGTATGCAGGACTGTGAACGAATAAAAGGAAGAAGTTTAATACATTTCCGAAAAGCATTATAACAGGCGGGTTAATTTTTGCAGCGTTAACTTCTACGAGATTAAGTAAATATGCTCAATTAGGATATGACAATGCATTCATTTGGTTTCTTCGAAGATTTTAACTCCATCTATTTCGCCACGTATGTATGCTTTCACCAATGTCACAGATTGGCCTTCACCCCATTCATCGCAATTGTGTTTAAGTGTTTAAGGGGCTTAGTAAATGAAGCTGTTCGACACCGGCCATTAGAAAGAGGATCAAGCCGCTTCATCAATATGTTCAAGCGGAATAACTCAGAAGATGCTGGACACCTGTACCACAGTCTAAAAAAATAAAATGTGTGACCGACGTAGAGAGTTCATTTTACCTTATCCACTTGTGTCAGTTTATGCCGACAATGATCAATGCACCCTCCCGCTCACCCTTCGGAATTGACTTCTGTTCCTACGTATATAATTGTTTTATGAAATTTTAACTTTACATTAAAAACAAGTAAAAAAGCTAGAATTGGTCTAAGACCAATTCTTATGATAGCCTAGATGAATGCCCGTATTAAATTTCGTATGGTCACCGATCTATTCAAGGTTGATTTTGAAGTTGTTTTTCGCATATATTTCTAGAACGGTTTGTCGCACAGAAAAAATGATTATAATCAATTTTATAGGATTTCGTATTCTGCAGAGGTTTTTAGTACAATAAAAATGTCTTGGACTTATCGTTTTCAAAGTATACGTAAAAAACCTAAATTTTTATATGGCAACCCCAAGAAGGAGTTGCCCGATTTAGTGCATTTTTAACACTTTATTTGCTAATTTAGTAAAAACATCATGTACGAAATTTCAGCTCTCTACGTCGACGCGTTCTCAGGCAGTGGCCAAATATATAGCGGAAAACGAAATTTTTATATGGCAACCCTACGAAGGAGTTGCTCGATTTTTCTCATTTTCGTACGTAATTTTACTTTTTTTTTTAAAGTCCATGTACAAAATTTCAGCTCTCTAAGTATACGCGATCTCGAGTTATCGTGCGCACGGACGGACGGACGGACGGACGGACGGACAGACGGACATGCAAAAATTAAAATAACTTTTAATATTATGAATGGGTGTCCAATCCATTTTGCTTTACCATCATTATTTCGCGGTGTTACAAACGGAATGACAAACTTAGTATACCCCTTAGATTTCATCTAGGGTATAAAAACATTTTTTCAAATGTAGAAAACAGGCATGTGTTATCTGAAATAAGAGTATGAATGGCGATAAATCATATAGTATAACCATTCTGATGAGGCTTCTCTGATCGTTGGGTCGAAAAGATCGATTTTTTTCTGCATTGTAGAAATTCATTGAAATTATTGTCAGTGAAATTCAATTTATAGAGGCGAGAATTGTCCACCTATAAATCAAAAAGCTCAAACAAAAACTCTTAGTAATATTGTTAAATGTCTAATAAAAAAAATTAATTTTAAAATTTTTTAAATTTTAATTTTGACTCTATTCACAGATACCTGAAAGAGAAGATGCACATTTCGTGACTACAACTTATGATAAAAATTATATTTTGTTACAAAATAATTTCTCTCATAATCTGAATTTATTCTATATCTTCATGAATATAACTTTTACAAATACATATACATATGTGTATATAGATTTGACCATATCAATAGCTTTTAAAAGTAATGAACTACTAAAAACGAAGGCTTTTAGTGCACCTCGATATTAGCTAAATGGATTGAATTCGAATGCAATTACTTAGATTCATTTTGTCCTACAAGCCGTGTAAAACAATCGTTCGTAGAAAAAAAATCAGTTTGCAAACATGGCGAATTACGTGAACTGCTTTCTACAACGCTTACTGGTTGTGCTATATTACATCACCAGATTTTTCGGTCTTATAACATTTCGTATAAATTTTAAGAACAGAGCTCTTGAGTGTTCGAAAGTTGTAAATGTTTATTCTAAATTTATCTCTAGTGTGAGAATCTTGGCTTTATCGGGATCATTTATATTTTTCACTTATGAAATGTGTTCGAATTTAAAAAACTCCATCACTTTTGTAATGCAAAAATTGCTATCGTTCTCATCAATTTTAAATTCAATTCAAATAAGTGTAATTGTCTTGACTAAAACCTGGGAAATAATTTCGATTTTCGACAAAAATATTATCGAATCAAAATGACATTTACAAACTTACAAGAAATTCAAATATTTTTGGAAAGAATATTCTAATATTAGTAGCTCTAAAATTGGCGGTTATTGCAACAACGATAAAAAGAATAAATCGTCATTCCCCTGATTTTAATGCATTTAATTCCATACAATCGACCTGTTAGTACTATTGTGTTGTATTACAACCTCTACTTGAGATATTTCTTTATTCAGATTTATTTTGTTGCCTTTGTGATTGCTTTTAAAAGCGCAGTTTGAACAACTAAATATACACGCAACGAAAATTTATGGGGAATTAGATGAAATTGCTTCATGTAGAAAGATTTCAATGCAAATGTGTTGTGATTGTAGCGAAGAAATTGATAAGATTGCTGAAATTCATTGGAAAATCACCAAAGCAATGAATGAACTAAATAAAATTTTTCCAAGGACCCCTAATTATTTTCATAATTAGTAGAATACAGTCTGTACTTCTCGTCATGTTCAAAGTTTATCTGGATCCAAGTGAATCACATTTAATGGATGCTGTCGTTATATTTATCGATCTTATATCACTTGTTTTTGGTCGTAGAGTTCACAAAGGAAGCCTCTATTACTCCAATAGATTTTTTAACTACCTTTGATATTCAACATGGAAACAGACTCCAAAGAAGTGTAAGTACTACGGAGAATGTTATAGAAAATATCATTGAGACTTACACACGTTTATTTTCCAGGTTGAAATGTTCAAGTTACAACAGGCTTTACGACCATTTGAAATGAACTTTTTCAATATGTTTGAACTAAATAATGGATTGATCCTCGTACTTATTGATACTATCATAAATATTTTTACACTCGTTATTCAGTTTATATTAGTCAAATTTATGACGGAATGAAAACATCTTTAAAAAACATGCAAAATATTTATCGTGAGGTTCCTTTTTTTTTTCCTTTTTACTAATGCGAAATTATTATATTTTTCATTATAAATGTATTTGCATTATTTTCTTATAATAGATTCAATTTAAAAAAATTGACCATCACAACTTGGCTAAACTCTTATTAATTAAGATGCAAGCAAATCATTTTCATTACTATACAATAATAGGCAAAGAATATCATATTTATTACGTGTTGATTACTGTTTTTTAAAATGAAGTGCAAACTTATGCCAAACTATCTAGGATATTATTTGAGATATGAAAGTGAGAAGCAACCATAAGGAATACTGTCAACTTCGGGACTATTCTGCGTGCACAGGATGAGGACAAAAATTCAGCTCATCCAAAAAGGCTGACAGATGCTCAATAGTCTACCCAATGAAGTTAAAATAGAAAGAATTATGAAAAAATTTGAAATATTGGTGATTATATATTGCAAGCTAAATATTTGGTAATATATGTATGCACATGTATTTAAATTAAGTATAAAACAATTTTGAATGTTGCGATTCAGATGCTATCTCCATAGTTATCATCTAATAAATATTATCTTATCTTATGATGACAGTTCATTTCATGTGTTTTGAGTAATATCATCAGTGATCATTTATTTACTTTGCTTTTACTGGTGTATGTATATGAAATATGCCTAATACCCTAGAAATCAGTCATTTCAAGAAAATGAAGATATCATGGACTATGGATGTAAATTATTTCATTTGGAATGGTTTTTGACAGCTCCTCACTGTGAGTAAATATCATGGCGGAGTTGAATAATTTATTTAAATACTACGAAGAAAAATTTGCAAATATTTGCTGTAGTATAAAGCATATAGCAGTAGAAATTTGGTTTTGTTTAAATAAGCTAAAAAGAAATGAAATACTAACAGAAAAAATATTCATGATCAGCTAATCGCTGATCTTTCTGCCATTCAATTCAGTTCATTTTAATTACGGTAGGTGGCAGTTTTATTGTAATTTACCTAAATGGAGTAAGATTTGATCCATTTGAAAATAATGCCAAATGTTGTAAATGCGTCGTTGATGAACTTCATTTCGATGACACACTGCACATTTGTCTCCATTTAATAAAAAACTGAATCATAGAAATGTACAGAAACCGAAAATATGGTGGGCGAAACTCGAACTGATATTGTCCCAAAGAACCGAGTCTAACAGCGCCGCATTTTTGAAACTACATTAAGGAAAATGTATCTGGTTATTATCATTATCGTCATCTTTCAGCCAATTTGTATATTGGTTTTTAATGCACTTGCAAGCATTCTGTGATAGAGCTTTGAAAGTTCTTTAGTAAATATATAGAGGAATATTTCATACGATGCTGCTTGTATCTTGTGGGTGAAAGTGCATTTCATTTAAATTATCTTTCTAATGAATTCATTTTTGCCTGGCTTTCCTTTTTTGTTTTTATGATAAGTGGAGAGCAATACTATTAATTTTTGTTGAGATTTTGCACTTCTTGATATATTTTTTATTGTTATCTTTATGATTGTGTTTTACGGCTTTTTTGATATTCCTAATAATGATAGACAAATTTGTTTTGTCTCATTTGTAATTATACATCCGATGAGATCCCGGCTGGCTTCCTTGATGTTAAGAATATGCCGATTCTTCTTGGTTCCGAGAGTAAACAAAGATGTTTAGATTTTATGAGTTTATGAAGGAAACATCCCAAAATATCAAACTAAGTATTTATGAGCTCAGGATAACCATTCAGGCAAGAGAAGTACTTAGAAGCAGGACAAGAAGTAGGTACATGTCCATAGGTGCCATCAAGACGTGATGACTATAATTATGTTTATGAGGTATTGTTTCAGAAAACTAGGTAACTATTATGGAACCGTGAATCTTTGGGTATGTGTTGTGGATTAGTTGAAAAAACTAACTTGATGGGAAATTCAGATTATATTCGGAATCAGAAGCTGGTTTTCGTAGCGATTTTGAAATGCGAATTATTTTTGTTTTTTGTTTTTTTGTTTTTAACTATGTTATACTTTTTCATTTGATCCTATAGTGAAACCTACCAACATACCTACATGCAACCATTTTTTAAATAAACTTGTTCTTATGAGGCATAATATGATCGAATAAAGTCGCCTTTAATTCTTTTGTTGTGTTAGGTTTAATGTGAAATCATAATATATAAAATTACAAATTTACCGTTGAAAATTTAGTGTAGGTTATTACAATTTTAGTTAGAATAAGAGAAAAAGTTATAATTGGTCTTAGACGAATAATACAATATTATACCAAAGATGAAAATAAAAGTAAAATAAAGTGAAAAACCTAAGGCTCTGTATGGTAGCACTAAGAAAGGGTTGACCGATTTAGATTATTTCTGAAATTTTATTTACTATTTTTATGAAAACTTTGAATACAAAATTTCAACACTCCCGGTCGACGTATTGTCAGGTAGTGTCCAAATATTGAAAAAACCACAAATTTTTGTATGACAACACCAAGAAGGGGTTTTCAGATTTAGTCCATATTTGATACAATTGCTACGCAAATACCATGTACCAAAATTTCGGCTTTGTACATTACGGCGTTCACGGGCAGTCCCCAACTATTAGTGTAAATCTAAGTTTTTGTATGACAACCCTACGAAGAAGTTGCCCGCTTTATCTTATTTTCGAACTTAGTAAATTTTTTTTTTAAAAAGCCCGTGTACAAAATTCCATCGTGCGGATGGTCAGAAAGATAGACAGGCATGCAGACCGATGGACAAAGATCAAAATAACATTTAGTACTATGCATGTATGTCGTATCCATTCTTCTCTACCATCAGGGCTCCATACACGGTCATGCATGTTATCCAGCGCGAGTAGGATAACGATGTTGTCATACAGATTTGACGGTGTATGTGCCTGTTTGATGATGTGTCACGCAGTATGTCAACCGGTTGAATGAGAATTAAGGTATTTTAATTTTTTTGCGAGGTGGGGGGGGGGGCTACTTGTTTGGCAACATATTGTACTGTGGTAGGGCGATGTTTTTCACGCACTCGTCCTTCTTGAGTGAAGGCTACTGAAGTGAAGATAACAGTTAGCAGTTCCGGCAGCTCCTAATATGTTATCCTGTCCTAATGTTGGACAACATGTTTGACAAGTGTGTAGGGAAAGAACTTTCAGTGGCACACGAAGTAGGACAACATATTCTCCGTGTATGGGTAGCTTGACAAACAGACAAACTTGGTGTATCCATTAGATGTCATATAGGGTATGATAAAAAGCCTGACCATCGCGGCATCAATTTTGATCAATCAAAATTAATGAAGAACTTTTCTTTTCACTATAGTTGAGTTTACAGGTCCATTAACAAAATAGGAAGTAGTAAATTCTCATTAATTTTTTTAAATATTTGTATTTACATTAAATAAGTAGGTACGCGATTGGGGATAACCTGATGTAAGGACATCAATATTAGATGGAAATATAAGAAGATAAGGAGTGTGGAATATGCGTCGAATGTCAGAACACCCACATTTTTGCCACAACACATCATGAGAGATAATGAGTGGAATATAATGTTTTGAATATAGTAAGGCATGGAGACAAATAGTTAGCAGGGGGCTGAAGGAGATTGAAATTTATCGGTTTAGAGTTATGAGCGGTTAAATATGTTCCTTCATATTTTATGAATCACCCAAAAGCTCTCGAATTAATTATATTAAGGTAAACTAGATATATTGGATAGTTAGAATTTTCTGTAACTTCTTCCCCTACTCTTCTCGCTTTTATAGTTGATCTTATTAATAAATTAAATCTAAATTTCCGAATTTAGCAGTTATTTTTTTTTTTATTTACTTACTATTTTTGTTAAAAATCCCCCGTCATTTTCTTTGTTTTTTCATGTTGAATTAAAGAAGAGAAAAGCGCTTATAATGACCTATCTGGTACTTTGTATACTGAAAATGTAACAATTTTTGTGTTTTTGTAGTATTTTTTTTTTTTTAAAGAAAATATAACAAAAAAACTATTTCTCTCTGCAGCTAAATTTCCAAAATGTGAAATATTTTGAACCATAAGTTTGAAATCGGAGGTGTAGGAGACCAGTCTGCAGCCTTTGGAACTGTTTAAATTCTCCAACCTTCATATTGAATTTAAAATAGGTATGTACTTACCTTCCTCAAATAAAATGTTAAACACAAATATAAATCCGGGAACATTCTATATAACAGCAAATTATCACTAGGAAATCTCTTGTACCATTTACTTGTCAAACATCACTCTCGATATGACTGATTCCTTATGGGACTGAAATGGATTTATCCCCCAAACAATTGATCTACCTGGCTACAAAGTATACATATAAAATGACGAACACTTCTGCCACCCCCTCTATATCATATCCCTTGTCAACAATTCGAAAGTGCATTTTTCAGTAGATATTTTCCCTATTTCATGGGATTTTGTTGCATCATCACAACAGAACAAAATGAAAATTTGCTCATATCCTACAAACCCGCAAGGTTGACATTTTTATTGTTGGGAGGGAAGAGGGAGCAGAACCATTTTGTCCCCTTATACTGAAACGAAAGTGCTTTTGTGCAATGCTGTCATATTGTGGATAAGGGCAATTCCCTTGTTATATCCATGCAAACATTTTAAAATGGTGTTGCAAGGAAATTGAGTTCATTTTTAAAATTTCGTAAACTGTTAGGATTGCGTTTTAATTTCTGTTGTATTTGGTCGTAAAACTAATGGACCGAAATCATACATAAATACGAAACTATTTCTTACTTTAAATTTTGAAGGTTTCCGAATTACGTTTGCATAATCCCCTCCCACTTTTTGTGTTAAGCGTCTAGCATGTTGAAATCTTGTTTAGATTTAGCTTGATATATATTTACAAGCAAATATGGACAGCCAGATTGGAGGTATATAAGGGAATCATTGGTAGAAGTGTTGTATAGGTCTTCTTTTAAAATTTTTCTGAAGAATATTAATTAAAAAAGTATTGGACCCAATATGGAGCCTTGGGGTACACCTACTTCAATTTTTTGAGTCGCGATTTATGGATTTCAAGTTCCATTGGTTGAAATATTCTAATAAAAAAATGCTTTAAGTTTCTTACAGGTGTTTTCAAATTTGTCATTATGCGGTTTCTTTCATATATGTTGTGTAACACTTTTGGATGACTGCAGGTATCTATGTGAATATAGTAAGAGTGTTCTTACTGAACATATTCTATATGATGGAATCATTGCAAATAAATTAGATGAGCTCTATAGCAGATATTTTTCGGTGTCAGTGAGTCTTGGTTACAAGAAATTTTGGTTTATTTCCAGTGATTTAATATATTTCTGTGAAATGATTACAAAAATTTATGTAGGAGGAGTGGATATTTATATCAAGCACTGTTGTAGGGCTAAGATGTTTGGTTCATCTCCTTCATAATAGCTGTGTTCTATTGGGCTGTGCACTTTCCGAATGGAACGCTAATTTGTGTTGTCAAGAGTAAAACATTATCTCCAATTTGTGTTACTTCTGTTTTTTCTCTGTTGTACTGCATAGTGTTGATCGTATCAAGTTTTTTATGAAAATGTTAAGAATAACTAACTATGTTTATTCTCCAGCTACTCAAATTAATTTCATTAAATACAACTGAAAATAAAATAATAAAAACTGGATAAAAGGGAAAAGCGTGAATTAACGCTTCAAAAAATAGGAAAGATGAGTACTTCAGCACACGAAATGAAAAACACTTCTGGAACAATGTTTTAACAGATTTGGAAGCGGTAGATGTACTTGTAAGTTACTTGAAATACGTTAAATCTTCCGTTCTTACATTATCACTGTGTGAAGGTGATGTAGATGATGATGATGAGGAAGAAGTTGAGTCGAACAAAAATTACTATCTGAGCTACTTTCCTCAAACAGTACTACTTAGAAATCTAAGGTCAAAAATTCATGCCGGTTTGATATTTATTATAATTATAATAGTTCTTATAAATTTGAATAATTATCCTGTTCTCGATGAGATAAATAACTGTATTTGCTTCATTACAAAGAAGCAAACTAATTATGACAGTCCTACGAAAATTACCTGTAAAATTTTCTCTATCTAACATTTCAATAACCACTTAGTATCCAAATCCATCTAGCGGAAAAAATCTTGCAAAACTACTCAGCTCATCTACTCGCAGATAAGAGCATGAGTGTTTGCGAGTAGACAGAAGCACTTGGGAGTACTTTACACAGCCGAATGGAACACAGGTAATGATGATAGTGGAAATGATTTTGTCTACTCTGTACTGTTCACCTGAACTTTTCAGTGTCAAAAGCATTAATAAATTTTAGAAAGTCCTTTTTCGTTTATAACAGGAGTATAGAAACATAATTGTAGGGTGTGATTTTAACGTTTTTTATAGTCTCTTTGAATAGATACGTGCGTAGAAATACTTTTTTATTCTTAGTCCAATCTCTTCAATTAAAAATGAGTGCACACTTTTCCTACGAAACGTCGGGTCACTAATAAATGATGAACATTTAAAGATAATTTTCGTACAACTGCTGCAACTTCTACTTCTACTTCCATTAGTTCATATTTAGAACCGGACCGTATTTTTGTAAAAAAAATTTAAATAAAGGACGACTTACGTAAGCACTGTGATAAAGCAAAATAAACAAACAGCTGGAATAGCACACGTCGAGAAATAACAATTATCCTTCCTGAATCCATTTACTAATGGAAGAGGATGGTACATGCATGACCTTTTGCACAAATTTTCTTTCATATATGTAAAAACCGCATGAACACATAATCCACATGACTATCCTAGCGCATATACTTAATTCAGAAAGGTCTTTTCAAACTAGAAAATTTTTGAATAGGGAAGATATTACTATATGAAAAGGGTTTTCTTTCCATTTTCAACTCACGTTTCCCTAACTTTTTTGTACAAATTACCAGTGGATGGCATATCACACATGAATCTCATTTTTGGTTTAGATCCAATGATGACATGAATTGGACTTTCAATAAAGAAGGAAAAAGAAATGGTTTTTGAGCAAAGAAAGGATATATCAGAAGGGAATTTCTATTACACTTAAAATGTTTTTCTTTCTTCTTAGAATCAATATCATTTGAAATCCCATCACTTTCCTTTTCCTCTATAGAAATTGGAATATGAACAATCGAGATAACACATTTCATACCCCACATGAGTACCAGACCTCCATTTTCTGCGTTTAATTTTTTAATGCATATGAATGTATGTCACCATATTATTTTAATTTTGAAAATTACATATCCGCAAATAGTACACATATTTTGTGTGTTGGGATTTGCATTATACAATGACGGTAGTTGTTTATGTGTTACTTAAACGAAAAACCAGCGCTTCTGAAAGAACCACAATTCTATGGGCATCATTTAGGCTCTCTTTAAAAGAATATTCACTAATCTATCCAGAAAAATAACCAAAGGGCGCAAGTAATGAACTCAAGAGGTTCTATAGAAATCACTGAGAAGCGCTGTAGAAGATTATTTGATGTACTATAGCAGAAGTGGAACAAAACGGTGATTTCATATAATTTTCCTCGAATCTAAACTGGATTTTTCCACTATTTTATGAAGTAAGGTATTTCTCATTTCAATGTGACGTTCAGAGTGGTTAGAAGTAATCTGAAATTTTGGTTAATAAAAGTGAGAATGAAAGGGAGAATATTGGCTTATCATAAACTTCATAAATCTCAAGTAAGCACAAGTACATTACTAATGTTCTCATGAAGGCTCTTATGAGATTAATGAAAAGGCACTGCGGTGATTATTATAAAGCTCAATAGAGTTTTTGAAAGGATACCTTCAAAAAACTTCTTCGCCCATCATTTAGCATACTTCCTAGAGCGCTTCTTAAAAACATCATTGAAGCGCTTACCTCTGCAGACATGCCTATGGAAAAAAGCAATTAACTGGTATAGGGAAAAGAAGCGCTGAGATCATGCAGGGAAGCACTTCAGGAGGTTTCTTAGAGCGCTCTCTTTCCAAATGGTGGTTTTATAACCCGTAAGATGTAAATTGTTCCATATTCTCACAACCGTGGATGTGAGGGAATGCCAGATATCTATAAAGCTAGCAGAACGAAATTTGAACTAGTGAAATATTTCAAGCTTATTGAAATCTAATTATATGCTCAAAATTAAAAATTTACAGGACCCATAGTTTGGTAAAACTGACAGTTGTACATAGAAACTTTAGCAAAATGTTTGTTCACAACCAAATAGAAAAAATGTTCTGATTAATTAAATTAATTATTAAATATTGACGTCAAGAGAAAATTTTAGACTACTTCAAGCTTACATATAAATAAAAGGTATCCCGCCAATATCGAATAATTTTTTTACAGGGTGGTAGCGTATATCAATCCAAACATCTAACGATAAATTTTTTTTCCTCCCCTATTCTACAGAGATATATTGAATTTTTGATATTATATGCATCCGAATAGGGGAGGCCCTTGCTTATCTGACTATTATAACTACGTGAAATATATATGTAAAAATTGTTTAGCTTTTTTATTTGATATTGGATACTATAAACTTTCCAATGGTAAACATATCGTTTACCTGTTGGCAACTATTAGAAATATACAATTTTTTAATCACAATTGTTTACAAGAAAATTAATATTACAACCCTAGATTTCTTGGAAACTCGCTTAAAACACAGAAACTCGAGCGACGACGGATACATCAAAATTGTGAATTAAATTTTTAAACTGTCAAATAAAAATGTCCTGGACTGATTTAACATATGTTTGCGGAGATAAAGCAAGATCCTTGCCTTCTTGCAGATTATGTAAAAAAAAAACGGTATATCTCTGTAGAGTTATAGCGTGGATCCATCTTCTAGAACAACTTTTTGTTTGGATAGATGTATGCTACCACCATTTAAAAGATTATAGTCTTTGGGCGGGGACACCCTGTATATACTGAAGTTATATATTTAACCTGCACATATTTAACTTTCTAATCTACATGTAGTTTCAAACTCAACCGAATTTTGTACTGAAAAGTATGCAAAATTAAGTTTACAAATTTTTACTTGGTTGAGTACATTTTTTTGTCGACCAAAAATGTATTTGCCTTCGAATTTACGTTTCTAGTTGCTTTTTTTTTCTTTTATTTTTTAATAAACAGATTCTTATAAGCTTATTCCCAATTAATATTTAACCGAATTTCTACTCAATTCGAACTGAAACTAGGAATATACGATTTCATTTATCATGCAACGTTGATAATACAGAATTCAGAATTCATCCAATGTGGACTAATGAAAATTAGAGCTTGGTCCCTGGGACTTTGAACCTTAAAACAAATTAGATTCCCGGATATGTACATATTTTAAATCATATCTCTTAAACGGGATGACTTCTTAGGGAATCGCTTCTCATGATAATTGTAAGTAATCACACCTCAATAAATCTCTCCACAGGGAATGTGTTTCCTACAGAATGACTCCTTAGCGAATGCAGGAAATGGTTTACTCAGGATATGTCTTCTGAAGAAATTATTGCATTATACCATAAGAAATTTTCACTTAGAAAATGTCTTATCAGAAAATGCCTTTCCATTATAATATCTTAAATGAATATGTGTTCAATGTTCACAGGGCATACCTTTTCTGATCTACCTTTTTTTTTGTATTAACTTAGGAGAGAGTTTTCTTATAAAATGTCTTTTGAAAAAGGCTTTTCAAAAAATGTCCTACTCAGGGTATTACCGTCCACCGGAGTGGAAAGACTATATAAAGCAATATCCGCTCAGAAAATTCCTTTTCATAATGTGCCCTCTCATTGACCATCGTTTTATCTTTACATATTATTTACTCTATGGGGGAGTGTTTTATAAAGAAATCCTTGCTCAAACAATCAAACAATTGCTTCACAACGGAAACATTCTCAGAATATTCCTTCGCAATTACTAATCAATTCAGGAGGACTTTATTTTATGTCATGTTCATAACATTTAAAAGGCATTAATTGGATCGATTCGATAAGAACGCAGAATAAACAAATAATAATAATAATAATATAACATACTAAAAGAAACTTTTGAAATAAATAACTCTTATAATTAAATTGCACTAAAGTGTAAAAAATATTTTTTTTTCTCAGTTTTATTATAAAATAAGAAATGCTAGAACTTGGATTAAATCTTAAAAGTTTTGGCATCTATAACTATAATTACAATTATCTAACTGCAACTCATAAACTTTTAAGGTAGCATTTCTTATTTTACAATGAAACTGAGAAAAATAATATTTTTTACATTTTAGTGCAATTTATTTATAATAGCTATTTATTTTAAAAGTTTTTTTAATATATTTTATTTTCTAATTTTTAATCATTACATTTTCGCTAAAACCCAATATAACGGTTCATAATCTATCTGTATTATGCATATTAAATCCCATCTAGTTTAGAAGATTGTCGCCGTTTAATGAAAATACATCCATGTAAAAGTTTGACATGAAAAAACCGGAAAATTTTATTTGAGATCAAAATCCATATAACGGTTAAACATAGAAAATTGAAATATTCGCATAAAATATGTAAAACGTTACGGTAATGCGTTGAAAGGAAAATAAGCCCTCTCGCACAAATCTATACCCTCCTACAAATTAGAAACTATCGAATTTTAAGGAAATTCGAGTGAAAAAATATGTTATAAAGTCTCTTACAGAAGAACAGAAAATATTACACTTAATAGGGCTCAGAAAGTGTTTTAGTTTTACAGCACACACAGCCCAAATTTGAAAACCGAATGGGTGGTATTTACCACCCCACCCAAAACCCTCAAAACGTGAAAACAATTTTACTCCATCAGAAAGCTCTCCATTCATTCATTCTAAATCAAAAAAGTCCATGTATAATTCCATCCACGTTTACTACCCTAAAACTCTTTCGGCGCAAACCGCACTCGCAGGCTCCTATGCACAAAGTTATTTAGTCAGGGATTTGTGAGTACATAAAAGTTATTTAAAAAACAAAATTTTATAAACTTTCTTTTCGGTAATATAAGTATAAACGGATATCGCTCTTTGAATTTTCCAGATTATAAGGAAAATCAGATTTTTTTTATAAAATATTTGCATTTATGCTCTACAAAAGCTTGAACTAATTCTAAAAGCAATAGACGTACCGTTCCGAAGTAACCTCAGAAACAAGAGCTTCGTAGGCTTCAATTGAATGTACAAATCATTAATTCAAGCGGTTAAGAACTAGAAGGTCTAATTGGCGGTGTATGATTGAGATGAATATTCTTTCTCTTGATCATTTTTCATTTATTCACCCTGTACACCCACCAAACAAGTAGTGGGAGGTATACCGTTCAAAATTGACAACGTGACAATCTTCTAGTGGAATGGTGGCAACATCACACTTCCATATGAGGAATTTTTGTGCCAATGCACGTGCGTAATTGGTTTGCTTTCACCTGTGATGCGGGATTATCACTCGAAATCTTGGAGCATATTTCATAGTAAATTCAATTTAGATTTTTGCAAGTATGACTCTTTAAAATCATAAGAAATCATATTCACGTATTACTTGCATTTTTGAATGAAATGATTATTTTAATAGTCCAACTAAAAACAAAGCTAACCACTTTTCCTATTTTAATCTGTCAAATCTGTCAAAATATGAAAACGTGAAAATAATCAAAAGTAACATCTTGTTTAATCATATTGAAGCTGTTTTGTGTGGGCACTTGCTGAAACATATTGTAAATTGATGTAAATCTTAAGCAAAATTTAAATAATTTAAAAAACACTTGGCAATATATTTGTCATTTTATTAAAAAAAAACATGAAATTAAAGCCGACGCGTTTCGCTCGGTCAGAACATTATCAAGGCTAAACGACTACTAATTAACAATTTGTGATTGAGCATGCTAGATTCTCTGAGAGCTAATTTTAACTATAACAGGGTCTAGCAGAGGGCTTCTGTTACTGAAATCAATTTGGTCGTTAACTAGAAAAGTACCATTCTTCTTTTGCTTTCTGATTTCATAGATTTCGTACTTGTCTAATATTTTTCCACCTTTTAAGCAATGCACCAGTTCCATGTCGTTTAAATTAGCTGAATGTTTATTATCACGTAGATGTTTCGCAAAGCCGGAGTTCGGGTTATTGAATTTACTAGACTTTATGTGTTCAGAAAATCTTGTCTTAAGAGATCTTCTTGTCGTCCCTATAGAAACAGCTTGGCAATCGTTTCAGTTAAGCTTTTAAAATTTACCTCAATTTAAAAATGGCATATATAAAAGCAACATCTTGCAGAAAATAGCCTTATCGTAAAACTTGAGTACATATGTACCTATACCATCCCCAATAATGCATGTTATATAAATACAACTTGTCATGAAAGTATGAATTAGCCACAAATATGGGTCCTTCCAGTCGTTAAATAGACATACAGATATTCATTTATACCTGTGATTTTGAATGTCTATCCTATCTGATGTACCTACTCACTGAAATCTTCTCGTCATTATATGAGGGATATGTTTTATCTGAACAGCTATGGTAGAAAAAAAATGGTCATTTTGGCTTCTCAGGAGACGGTCGGATAATACACAATACGTTTTCGATTTTAAATTCAGTAATTGTTTCAAGCAAAAGCGTTTTTTTATGAAAGATATAATTACTGGTGTGGGTAGGTCTGCCAAATTTTCTATGACTATCTCAAAGCCTTGTTTTCTTCTCTTCCACCACTATGTATATGTGTAGATTAGAATTTAGTGTGATTTACTTTTACCAGTTCTCAAAAACATGTCCACATAAAATTTAAACAGCTTTGATAATGCATTTGGTATCGATTTTACGAGGTGAAATTTATCTGTTATTGATTTCTCTTCCCTATACGGAGGTCATTTTCATTGTTATCGAAACTTCTGGTATATTTTCGCTTCATAAAATTTAAAGTCCCAATAAACACAGAGCTCACTTCATTTCGTCACAGTTCAATACCACCCTGAGTAACCCATATTTAGCCCACACCACATCTAGTTTATGCTTGTTGTTTTTTCTATGACGAAGTCGTTTTTTTCTTCGACTTTCTTTTGATTCATTTTTTAAAGGAATTTGTTGGAAAATTCTTATGATTTATCAATAAGCTTACTAGTCAAAATAATATTGTTTTTGTATTAAGAAAAGGAAACTTTTTCTCTTTTTTGATAGGTCGGTATTGTACCCATGTATACAAGCAGCTACGAAGTAAACATTTCAATTTGTGTAGTGAGAATCTGTCTAAGTAGAAAATCAATTTTCAATAGAAGATTGGTGGGGAAGGGAAACTTCAAAGTGAAACTTGTTTCTGATATTTCTATATTTTTTATTTATTTTTTCTATGATTAGGTTAAAATTTTAGTTTGGTTACTGAAATGCTTTTAAATAATTGGACACAGAATATATGAGAACGGGTGGAAGATATAAAAGCAAATGTTCACGTTAAACCATTGCTACCCGAACCATGACATATTCAAATTGATGAACCGAAGTTTGAATCTTAAATAATTCTAGAAAGCAATCCTTATGATAGGACAATATCGATTTTTTAAACTTTAAAATAAAATATACAATGTTAGATAGGGGGTGGGGGGGGGGCGTGATTCTGACCTTTTGTCGTATATTTAGCCACATATTTTGACATTTCATCACAAATTTTTCATACTTTATGGCAATTACTCGTCATAACGACCGACTCGTTCGAGCACCGTCTCAATGTTGGATGCCTTTCGCTCCTTTATCGCTATATGCATGGTCAATGTTCTGATGAAATAGCTAGTTTGATCCCTTGTAGAATAGATCCTGCACGCAATACTCGCGTTGCATCCCGCGCTCATCCTTTTACCCTTCAAATTACCTTCGGCCGTACACTAAAATTCTGTGATGCTTTCTTATCCCGAACTGTGCGAATGTGGAAAAATCTACCATCTTCTGTCTTTCCTCCGGCATACAACCTGCGAAAGTTTAAGGGCGACATACATCGGCACCTCCGCCGCTCTCCTCATATCCCTTAATCCTTTTCCTATCTCCTTCCTGCCACGCTGTGCTTTGCATCATAGGGTATCCCCTGAGCTTGGCTTAATAATATAAAAAAAAAAAATACTTTATGGTCCCCATCTTCATTTTGATATATCCTGTTCATCAACAACAAAATAAACTAATATGGATTTGCAGTGTATAAACGTCACAATATACGTCTAAAAGTGCGCCAAATTAATCAACTGTTTCTGAGATTTTGACATAAATTATAAACTATGGTGAATAGGAGTTCTAGTTCATGCAACGTAATGCAAGGCTGGTTGAGCTTAATAATAACACAAAAACGAAAGTAGTGGAAATGTTCATTTCATTTTGTTGTATATTTTGATATTAAAAACAATTAAAGTTCAAGACGACAGAATATTTACCAACATTGCTTTTGCCCTATACACAAAAACTTTCTTTTAGATTTGCAGCTATTCAGAAAGAGCAAGAATATTATAGAGACTTACTGCAGAAGCGCATATGTTTTTATCATAGTCCGGAATCAGGATTGTTAACGCTGGTTTCGCTACGTCGACATAAGTTCACCTTGGCTAACCGCACCGGTTGCTAGTCTACAACCCACGTGATATTTGCAGTTACTCAAGCCACCTGAGTCGTTGAGGACATAGGGTTGTCTTGCTCTAGTAACTCGTTCGGCCCCTCATAGGACAGAAGTCCATGATGGTTTAGCATGGGCACCTGATAAGTATGGGCCTAATTCCACTGTCTTTTACGCACTCGGATTGAGTTTGTGTTGATGTTAATCATCGCCCTCTGTTTCTCAAGTATCAGTCAACGTGCTCAGTAACGGCAGCCGGATTGATCTAAAATCCTTCCATTCTATGGATCCCGGCACCCGGTTGAATAATTGCAACTCCATGACGAGCAACTACCCTAGCTCTGCGCGAAGTTTCCAATGATCATTGACTTTAATGATATAATCGTTGAATCAATCCACACTCACAAAAGGTATTACACTCTGCTTGCATTTGGGCATCAACCACAGCCATCTCGTTACTTCCCGAAGGTCCTTATCACTGTGTTGGCATGGAAGGGAGTTCCATGGGCAACCGACCCCGTGATACCAGAATATCGTCCAGAAAGCTTTCGTAGCCAAGACTACTTCACTTTGCGCTTCATGTAATCCCGGGACTAATAACCCTCTCTCAATGTGTTTCATCTACTTCTTCTAAGCTGGGGTTATGACAGGCATTTCCTGTATGTAATATCTCCTCCTTCTCCATTTCAAGACTTTCTTCGCGTCTTCAGTCCTGCACTGATGCTGCTCTCTGCTCCGGAGTACATTACTGAAGACATTCCTTCCGGTTTTTAATTTTAATCATGTACACCGCCCTAGCTTAATACCAGAGAGACTAGCGAATCCTATATTATTTCAGATAGAGGTTTTGATGTTTGATCACCCACCCAGTATTAGGAGGCCTATTTCACGAGGCTCTGCTCCAGCTCTTCAAGTTTTAAACTCCCTTCGATTTGCTGATCCCAAGTCATTATTCAAGGCAACATACAGCTCGCCCCGCGCAGATTAGCTATCAAAAATTTATTTTTACTACCCTTATATCTCAGACAGGAATGCTATATCACTTCGTTTAACACCAAATTGAACCTATTCACCAAAGGTTGACTATAATTGTTTTAAAGAGGGGGCTAAGAAGTTATAAATTACTACGGCCAAGGAGAGGTCTTATTATACTTACTCGCCCATCCGCTTAACGAAAACCAGCCCCGTTGAATAAGTTCAAAAAACCTGCGAGGGGATATGTCCACTAACTAACCAGGATCAAGCTGTGGGAGTAGCTCTCAAGCTATTTTTTATTCGTTTGCGATAGTATAGAGTCAGAAAGGAGAAGAAACAAAAATTAAAATTAATCGTCAGAGGATACCTCCTGTAAATATTAGTTCGAATAGGTAGAAACAGATCCACGTTGAGCATTAGGTACTGATAAATTTTATTCGTTATTCGAAAAAACTATAATAAATTCTCCTGCCATACATTTATTAACCCACACTCCTCGTTCAGCCATGCCGTAGAATCAGTAGAATAAAATATGTTGTATATAAAAAATCAGTATTCATTTGAATCTTCTGGGTAGGACTCTGAAGCGTTCTAGAAGTCTTTGTTATTCTGATATTCCGGTTATTTAGAGTTTAGCTGACGACGTGTTACTTTCTAATGAATTTCCTTTGTAAATAAAATAATTAAATTGAATTACATACACAGGGTTGCTCATTTTTAAATTATTTTTCAATTTACAAACCCGTAATTTAACTAATGATACAGATTTTCTCATTCTAATTAAAAACCATGTGAACAATCTGGTAGGGTGGATAAAAACCCGGTAGCATCCACAAAAATATTAACCATACACAAAAGTCACAAATCATCATAAGAGGTGAAAAGGTAAACGTTTTGTGGGGAGATTTATGAATGCCAGTTATGGCTGAGGATTTGAAACCGGATTCCCTTTAAGGGGAGGTAAAGGACAGTAAATTTTAGCACATATCACCACAGATAGCCTTGTTTTCGAGCTGAACAATTCATCATTCGTTATTCAGGAAGTGGGGGGGGGGGGGGGTCTCAAATTGGAGTTTTGTTGCTGGTATTTTTTTTAAAGCTTCACCTATAAATTGTGGACAAAAACTGTGAAAACAACTACAATTGTAAGAGTTGCAAATGGTTGGTGATAGTCTTCTATGTCAGCTGCTTGAATTTTATGGAAAATAATAAAAAAAAAAATATTTTATAAGTTGCAATAAAAGTAAATTTCATATAATTTACAGATTCTCTACCAGATACAATATCCTGATAATTCTTGGCAAACATTACCTTTTTCTAGCGACCTAAAATAAATCTTTCCTCTGGACTAATTACTATAAACTAAAACACCGAATCCTCACTATCTCTCTCTCTCTCTCTCCCTCCTTCAAATTCATACGCACATACAAATATCAAATTACTAATTTTCTAATTAATCTACTAACAATATTTTCACCTGAATTTAACACGTATTTCTTGAAAGCTTCATGCTTTACTAAGTCTATTTAGATTTACCTTTGACTTTGCTAATGAGCTTGTGACGGTATAGAAACTTGTATATCCGCCATAGTTTTCGTTTGGGTACAGTCATTAAAATCCAATTGCGTGGGGCGTCCTTCTAAGTATATTTCCCTTTCTGACAACGAGAGCTTATGAATTTTAGCTAAAATTCTCCAAAATATGTATGAAACTAATTTCATGGTAAATGTTGGGGGGTGGGGCGTACCGCGTAATATGTCTAATGTTTTACCTTTGAATATTTCGTATAGTGTGAAAATAATTTTTAATGGGGATGATGGGAGCATAACCATAAATGTAATGCTTAGTTAGGTACTAGAAAGTAGTTTGTTGAAGGGCATTCATTGTTCAAGGAGTAATTTATTTTGATATTTCTATTAAGTATTAGAAAGCACTTCAATCAAATTCGATTTTCGAGACTATAATAATTCGAGATTTTGTTTGTTCTTAATTATTCGAGCATTAAGATTTCTTTTTAACCCCCAAGTATTTATTAGGACATATAAAAAGGCAAAGAAAAACTTTGCTTTTTTTTTAAGAATCATTTTAGATTCAGAAAAGACCGCATTTAAAATTTTATTAAATCCAATTCAGTTGGTTCCTTATAAATCGAACAGAATGATTCGGGGACATTCTTTCTTACTTATTGTAGACGTCTAACACGTACCTACGATAACTGGAGGATATATTACTTTAGAGAGAGCTCAAGTTTTGTATATTCCTGGTTTCTTGTTGAAATTGTTCAAGTTCAAAAAATTATAGATATTAGCTGTGTTCCTTTGTGTCCGCAGGGCAAGGCAGGGCAAAACAAAAGATACACAAAACAACGCCTCATACATTTTCAAAGAAGATTTATAAATGAAGCGAACAGTACAAATAGTTCACCTCAATCGACAGAACAAGATGTTCGCTCCAGTATATGGGACTTCTAGAACAAGGTATAAAAAAGAACACAGCTATTATATATGACAACTTCTTCATAGTGCTGCCATATAAAAATTCCGTTCTCCACATATGAATATAATATTTAAATATACTGGGTTACATCGAGCTGACACTCAGATCATATAACAATATAACAAAAAGGATATGCTATACTGTGTAAAATTCGTGTATGTGTGACAAGCATTTTTTTTTTTGTTGACACGGTGTATGGGGGTGGGGGCGAATGACAGGAGAGGTATGGCCTTGTTGTTCGCCAATTCGGCATTTCTGATTTATTTCTGACATTTCAGATTTTATGAAAACAAGTTCGGTTTTGTTTCAGTTATTTTGTGTAATAAAAGTGATTAGAAGAGATTTATACTTAATAAAACTAAGAAACAACAGTGAAATATTGTTTTGTGAATGACATTTTATATAATCGAGACTCCGGAGTCTTCAAATATCGTGACTAAGTGAGCTGTGCTATGCTGCAGAAACAAGCGGAGATATTCTCTTAGGAAATCATTTTTCAGGCAGGTTTAATTCTTTCAATAATAAATTCTAGTATTTTAAATAAAATATGAGTCAAATATTTATACAAATAAATATCCATGGCAAAAAAGTTTAACATTTTCCAATGCCGGTTTTTATGTTTAAAATGAAATCGTGCTGGTCGGTTTATACCCCTGACACACTGGGTATTTAATTACCTCATTAAAGCCACTTTCCCCAGTGCAGGCCTTAAGGAAGATTTACCTCATTACGAAACTACATATTCCGTACTTAATTAAATTTTAATTAGGTAAACCGGCCAAATTTGTGTGATTGTAAAGTGTCACGAACTTTTGGAATTTCCAATTTTAAGTAGCTGTCAAATACACAATTTTGATTTAAATATGGAAAACAAAAAGGGAATAATGAAGAAAAAGCCTGAAAAAAGATGCAATTGGAGAAATGCGGAAGATTTGTAGTTGATCGATGGGTGGGCCAAATATTAAAAGAGCTCAGGAAGGTCCGGGAATCTAGGCATGCTTATACAGAAATGGCACAGTAATTGGAGGAAGAGTGCGGGATTATATTTTCGATTGGAAAAGATATTGCACTGGGCTCTACTGAAGATTCAAGTGAATACAGGGCAATTACTATTCTTTTAGATAAAGGAATAGCTTTCCGAAATACTACTAAATGTTTCAACCAACAATTTAAATAACGATTTGGTAGTACGGAAATCTTTTTTGATACTTTCACTGAACATTGGTACATCTTCTTCCGAAAACCTACTAGTTCGACGCTATAAAAGTGGTCATTAAGACAATTGTTAATGAATTGTTTGAGCTGGAGCATCTGTCAATACCGTAGTCTAAAACCGATTGTACGTTATGGGAGAAATATATAAAAGAGCTAATCTATGCATATTTTGCCTGTGATACAACCATTCAAAGATAACGCCAAAAAATATTATCAGAAAATATACGGAGCACTAGGAAAATTCGTAAAAATGTAAAAAGTTATAAAAATATTATAAAATTATGAACTTAAAAATTAATTAAAAAATTTTGCGATATAATGGCATCTTTTCTATTGAATTTCTTTAATAATTAAGAAAGTTTCAACCACTTAATTATATGCCAGGTGTGAAAATATCGTAGTCTACGGCTTCCATGACTAAAACAAATGCATCGATGCGGTTCTACTATATGAAGAAAAATGCTTTAGTTTTTCTTCCCCATAGCCAATCCCTATTATTATATGATCTTAGAGACATCATTCTATTACAATGTCAGACGACGTTATGATGGAATTGTACTAAATTCAGCAGCGCCTGACGGAGTTGCCATATAATAGTTCCAAATAGTCATATATACAGGGTGTCCCATACGTACCGCACTTCCTTTATACCCCGGATTCCTCACTCAATTTGTATGGGAGGAGAGCCGGAAAATGCACGGTGTGGGCGGTAGGGGGGTTTTGTGATTTAAGGAAAATAATATCCATATAATATCCATTAGCGGCTCGTTCCAATGAAGATTTTTTAAAAGCCTAGGTGTAATATAGAACCCTCTTTAAGCAATTGCATTTTTTCGGTAAATTGGACAAGGTTTCTTTGACTTCATAAGTAAGCAAGTCAATGCACCAATAATCGCCAATTAAAGTTGCGAATATTTCTGCAGTTTCTACAGTCACTACGGTTCGGGTGCCACTGGTAGAATTATGTTGTTTGATGGTAATTATATTGTTCCAAGGAAATACATTAAAATAAGTTTAAATGCAGCAAGCAATGTACTCGTAAATTGTGCGAACACTCGCTTTTGAAACAATTAGTAGTGGAGGTATTTCATATGGGGTCCCGTAAGTGGTGTGAAACCCGAAGGTTGTGGATAGGTCATCCTTAACGAGCAAAAGAATTGTGTGCATAGTCGGAGGGGGGCGGGGAGTCCCAATGGTTTAACAGATAAAGAACCTTAAAAATATTCGGGTAGAACACCCTATTATTTTTCCACGTTATAACCTATAATGATGATCTAAACTGTGGTAGATAGATATTCGTTGAACTTCTCAAACGGTGTCCTGCTCTCCGCTTTGAATTTATGGTTCAACAAAGTTAACATTTCGGAATTTTAGCTTGCTTTTTTTTATTTAACTATTATTTTTATCAAAAAACACGAGATCAACATCAATTTTCCACATTGGAACAGCTTGGCCGTAACAACACCACACTATCTACGCAAAATGTAACACTCTTCGCGTTTTTTTTTTGTACTTTTCTTGTACCCAAAAGATAATTGCCTACTTTCTGGCACTAATTTAACTTTTTCGCTGGATTTACTTAAGAATCTTAAATCCAATGTGAAAAATTGACGTTGACGGATTTTTTAATAAAAATAGTAGGTAAATAAAAAACAAACGAGTTAAAATTCCGAAATTTTAACTCTGTTGAGCCATAACTTCAAAACGAAGGGTAAGAGGGACCGTTGGATACGTTCAACGTTTATCTATCTTCCAAAGTTTAAATCAACATCAGAGGGTGTGATGTGGAGAAGTTATAGGGTGATCTATGAAAACTGTTCAGTCTACCGATGTAGTACCCTCCGACGACGAATTATGTCCTGAAATATAAGAAAAGAAAACCACAAAGTAACAAGTTTTAAATTAACTATCACAGAATACTCATCTAAAAATTCTAAATTCTAAAGAACTCAGGAATGTTTGTTGGAATTTCGGTCATTAATCCACCCGAACATTCGATGTTTCCAAACTGCAACTGCTGCCAATTTATCACAACTCGATTATCTAAGAACATAAATCAAAATTAATCAATTAAATAAAACAAATTATATCAAAATGCAGCAAAGCATACTTACCTCCAGAATATTTACATTTTTTTTGCAATGTCATTAAATGGCATTACGTCAAATCATTTGATTTCGCCTCAGTCAGCAAATCCAAAAAACGTCGGTAGGGCAACACCGAGAGGCGAGAGCTCATAACTGGATGCGGCGGCTATATAAAGCCGACGAGCCGCAGCAGAAAATCAACTTGCTCCAGAGCTCATCTGGTTTAGAGACTAATCTAAATACAAGAATATTCTCCCAACCGCATTATAGAAGATTAGTTCTATATTTCAGAGAATAATCTGAAAATCCAATCATTTCAAATATTCCGTCCCACACATAAGCAGAAGATTAATTCTGCGTAGAGATTAATCTGCTACATCTCCTGCTCACATTTACAGAGGAATAATTCTGCTGCAGAGACTAATCTGCATTCTTCGTTATAGTAGCATATTGCTACATTTCTGCGCACGCTCAGAATACAGTCAGAGACTAATCTGACTAGTTTTACTGACTATAGCACTTTGCTACTTCCTTGTGCCCTCACGTACGAGCAGAAGCATTTTGCTGCCCATGTGCCCTCACGCACTAGCAGCATCAATATTTTCCCTTTTACTTTGTTTGATGACAGATAATAATTCTGATCTTCTCTCCCTTTTTCAGAACGAGGAGAAAATTGGCAGCGCCTGAGCAGGAGTTTATTGAATTTTAATTTGAATTTTAGTTCGTCTTTTTTTATTATTTTATTTTTATTTTATTTTCTTTGCTTGAAGTTTATTGAATTTTATAGTAGTTTGTAGGTTAGTTTTTAGTTCTGAATTTCTTTTTAATGAATTTGTGATATAGTTATAAGCATTTAATTTGAATAAAAATTTTATATTTGAATTTTTAAAAACTGAGTTGTCCATTAAAAACTGGCACTCCCTCCCACGTCCGAGACTAGCTCTCACAAAAACATACCCAGAAATCTGTAAATCTTGTTATGAATTTTATTAAATGTAGTAGAAATAAGGGGATATGAGAATATGAAATAGGCTTATGTTGACAGGAGAATTAATTCCGAAAAAATTTCCATAAAATCTATAATTATCATATTTCCCTACATATGTATTACTCCTGAAGTGGTAAAATCCATTTTAATTAAAATCAGTTATTAGACAACCTCGAAAACTCTACAGCGCGCGAAATATATTTTAGGTAGGAATATTCAAGAAAAAAAACTAAATCTTTAAAGACCTAAAATAAAATATTTATTACGTTAAAAAGATTCAATACGTTTATACGCTTCGGAAAAATATTTTCTTACACAATTCAATTTCATTATTCTGTTCATTGCAATTTTGCTGACATTATCATTTTTGTTCTTGATTACAGGAAACCGTCTGTGAGAATTCATGTGGAATTTTAATATTCGCTGACATAACTCACGTCGAATAAAGTTATTTTAAAATTTGAAAAAAAGTTGAAATCAGTAATTGCGAGAACATCAATTAAAATTCATTGGCAACTATTTAACACATTTACATACTTGAATATTATACCCAGCTGTAGGATAATATCGTGTTTTTTAAAGATATTTTTACATGTTAAATAAAATTCCATATTAGTTCAGATTTCCTTGTTTATAAATCAAGATGAACAACTGCAAGCCGATTAAACAAAATCCCCCAATACCATGAAAAGCTATAGTTCTGCAACAGTACCAGTATTACACAAGCTTCCTATCCTGCAACATTTCAAACTTGAGTTAATTAACAAAGTTTTGTTAACTGCTATGTTGCTTATATAAATGAGAACAGTGGATTCAATGCATTCATCCGAAAGTTTGAACTCGAAATTATTAAACTCACAAATCATTTAAATCCTGCAGTTCTTGGTTTTTGCTCCAATTAGCTTCGGCAATTGCATGCAACACACACACACACACTGATATGTATTGAAAAACATCAATTGTGAAGCCAAGAACTATTTCCGTATCATTCCCAATTAGCACAAGTTTCATGTAAGCATTTATTTAAGTTTAATGTGAGCCGTACTTAACCCCATATCTGATGAATTCATTCCATTCAGTGAGGATGTCCCGACTTTTATAGCGACAAAATTAAACCGGAAGTGTAAATGTGAAAATTTTTAAGTTTTATTTTAAATATAAATTTTAAGTACCTATGTACCGCAGTTATTCCATTGAGTACAGAAGTAGTATTTGAAATACGCACCACAAATTACTAATTTTACTTTAAGTGCTCCATGAAATTAGGGCGAATTAATAAAATCTTAGAAGGAAATAGTGCAACTTTCAATTACTATATTTTTCTGTTATTAATTAATATACTAGTATGTATGTGTAACCACTATCTGGGATTTTAGGGAGAGGAGTAATTTCGATGGTAAGTTGGCCTATTATTTTGCTTTGGGTACTGAGTCGAATCTTGAGAACTTTTTGACGAACCGCACTACTTAGTTTTTGGTGTGTGATATTTTTTAACTGATCTATTAGAATATAAGTAGACCTAAAACTGTCCATCCGGAACGTATATATATATACAAGTGAATGTTGTTCAGTTGGTTTAAATACTCCTCCCAAAATAAAACGCACACCCATCTATTTTAAGAAAACCGGAATAACTTTAGATCAATAGGCATCTTCCATTTTCGGTCCAAGGCTGTATTCCCAGGTCCTAGAGCACTTAACCACCAATAACCTGAATCCGATGGCAATCAAGTTGTCGACCATCCCACAGCTGTGAGAGTGCTATTTTGAAAATGACTACAGATATCCGTAAATGTCTGAACAAATATTTCTTCTCAAGGCTGTTGATAGCGTGCAATAAACTAGGCGTTTGTCCAAACTTTGCACTCATCTAAATTTTGCTTCCAATTTCCAGCTTTCTTACTAAGAGATATCAGAAAATTAGCGCTGTTCACACCATCGGCCTAATTTACTTCCATTGTGTTTGAGGGGTACCGTAGGGCTCCATACTAGATCCTCGTATTTTCAGCCTTTATATAAACGAGATCCCTAAAGTATTAATTCTAGTAATATTCGTCTTTACGCCGATAATTTTCAGTTATACCTTAGTCTGTCAATAGGTCTGATCGATTATGCTGACCGCATCAACTCGGATCTGCATAGCGTAGTTATGTGAGCAGAAGACAAATCTCTTAGTATTAAATACCAATAAATCGCATGCAATGGCAATCTGACATATGTCAATACAGCTAGGAGCCTTTGAGTTTTCCATACCGCTTCAATGAGTTGATGTGACCAACTTAACCGTTGCTAGAATTTATAAAACTTTTATTCCTTTACTTTACTTTACGACGGGTTGTTTAGTATTGCCGGATTTAGATTCTACATGCGTGCGAACGTGAAATGTACCCTTTAATGACTGAACAATATTTATATTTCGGACCAGACGTTATGACCACATCTAATCTGTTCTGGCTGCTCCTTAAATACGATGCTAATTTGCAGACCAAGAATCTTTTAAACAAGCTAATTTACAACAAAATGCCATCATATCTCAGTGACGAATTGACCTTGATGCATTCTTCAAAAAACCTGAACATCTCTATTCCGCGTCATAGATATTCTATCAATTATCAATGAGAACTCCTACTTTATTCAAGCTGTTCGTATTCGCAACTCAACTCCAACGATTATTAAGAGGATAAGCGATGCGAGGGTTTTCAGGAGGCCTATTTTTCAGTTTATAACACTTGATGGTTGATTTTGTGGTTTTTCGGGTTTGGTGTCCAGCAGTCTTGCGATGTATGTGAATACGATTTCATTTCGTTTTAAATATTTCATTATTCTCCTCTCTTTACAACGCTTGCTTTTCTTCTCGGCTTCTAGCCATTTAAGTGTCTTAGTTATATTTACGTATTTTTCTTTTTGATTTAGAGTTCTAACATTTAATTATAAATTTCAAATTATTTATTGCTATTGCTTTAATCTTGTTTTTGTAGGACAAATCTACTTTCTTTGTAGCTTAGTGCAGGAAAAGATTGTATGTTGCTGTATGACATCCTAATAAAATTAATTCAATTGAATTGAATTGAATGTAGGGTATACCAGCTAGAGAGATGAGTGCAATAATGAATCTGATGTTGTCCATGGGTTTTTGGATAGTCTATATCTCGCTCTAAAAAGTATTCTTGTAAATGAAGTGTCCATAACAATCGTAGAGGTTGATGGAGGTCGTCAGATTTGAAAATTTTAAAAATTCGACAAAAATCTATGTCAATGACAGAAATTATTACATTATCCTTGGACGATTGAGAAATGATTACAAACCAATTTTCTACCAATTCGGTAAATCGTGGCAGTTTTGACTGAATTTAAAAAAAAAATAAAAAATAAAATCGTAAAAATTAATGTCCATGGACGATATTAGGTTCAAATCATTCGTCTTTTCAAGCAGAATAGTGACTAAAAAGAACCTACATAGGTAAAAAGTGATAAAAAGATAGAATTGCGAAGAAAATAAAAACGTTAGCTTATGTACATATATAGTCTTGTTGTTGTCTCTCTCCACTTATTTTCTATATTAAATTGTTTGTAGAAAAACATCAGTTTTTACATTTTTTGCTTTGGCATAAAAAAAATCACATTTTTATTTATTTATAAAATTTCACAATAAATAATTGAGACTCTCAATTTAACAAATACTTTTTATGTAATTACTATCCAATATTTCGAGAAAAGAATTCTTTTCCTATATTGAAATCGGATTTCAATGGTGTCTTTCCGTACCTGTCACCTACTATTCCATGAAATCGATGCGTTAGATTTGCAAAACTTGTGCTACGATTAGTTCTCCATGAGCCACTGCCACAATTTTCTGGCCTGTAGATTACGTTTAGGAAATGCTTTTTTTTACATTTTCAAAAAGTCACAACAACAAAATGATTGATCTTCGAGATTATTTTTGTATCAGTCTTGGGTATATATTTAACCATCCTTCCACGTTTCGCATTAAAATTTTAATTTGTAATTTTTTGTAATTTTTTTGATTTTTCGAAACTCTGACAAAACTGACACAATTGACCAAATTGGCAGAATATTGGTTTCTATTCATTTTTCGGTTATCCAAGTGTAATGTAACCATTTCTATTATGGACGTTTATGCACGTTTTTTTAATTTTCAAATTTTCAATTTTGACGACCTACACAATCCCGCCACAATTTATATAGACACTTCATTTCCAAGAATAATTTTTAGATCGGGGTATAATCTAGCCAAAAATGACCTTACTTTACCCATGGATAATACCAGATCTATTATTGGACTCATATCTATAGCTAAACAATGCGCTCACTGTTATTACTACACTCCAAAAAGACAATGTTTTTCTCCATAAGCAGTATTGCGCCAAATTTAGACGCGAACATTTAGAAAGTATCCCTGTAATGTAAAAAAAAAATATGTCCAAACCAATAATACCCTAAAGAACAGATGTCCTTGTGAAAACCGCAAACTGATTAATTGAGCTCTCATGTAACTTTGAAGGACAATGACAAAAAACTTCCCAATTGAGGGGAGAGGTGTAAAATATTCATGCCTGAATCAGAACAGAATTAAGCTTTCCTGGCAGAACTACTATGACTACGGCCGAACTGAAATCAGAATAATCCATCAATCACTTCTGTCGGAAATCTTAAATCACTCAGTTGGCTTTATCTGGCTTATCACAATATAGGAAAACACACCTCACACTTGCATACACACACTCTTGAAATCCCTTGCTAACGTTTAGTCCTGTTTTTACTGTCTCCTGGGTTTCTTGCTGTAAACTCTAAATTGGATAAGAAGCGGAGGGATTATTTCAAGGTTTTTGCTTTCGATGAAAGTGAATGGGTCGGGTGTTTTTGTCTCCTCATTTGTGGAATGAAAATCCTTTCATGCGAGATTAACTGCAAGAAGAAATACACAAGGAAATGCTCATAGGTTGGAGTATATAGAGGCTTTTGATTTTTTTGTTCATTTTTTTTTATATAAGCATAACAGTTGGTAAATGGAATAATACAAAAATTGAAATATTTTTGTGAAAATACCTACATAAATCAGAGCTGAGAGGTGAAGAACTTTAATTTGATAGGTAAATGAATTGGCAACTTTTACCGAAAATCTTATTCGAAATCAGGACTAATTGTATAATCAAATGCTATTAAAGAACGGATGTCCTAAATATGTATACAAAAATATATACCTATATATGGAAAATCACTTAACAAAAATAAAAGTTTAAAAGTTGAGCCCCGATTTCGTATGTATGGTAAAACCTTTTACTTGGCTGGAAATAGTTGGTTGCTGAAAACAATCGGAGATGAATTTTTTTTTCCTAGGCAACTCTGTATTTTGTATTTATGTGATTTTGTAATAAAAATGTAAGATAAAAAACACGGATATCTTAAATAATATTGTTTTTATCGACAGAAGTTTTAGCTGTAATAAAATAGTTGTGGAATACGATATTCGACAAAAATGGCTTTTTCAATAATTTCTTTTTTCTTAAGGGTTTTCTGGTGTTAATGGAGCAGGGGTAATACTTGTTATAAAAAAATAATAAAAACTATTAGAAAATTTCCCAGTTACAATTTTTTTTAAAGTGTGTAGAAAATAATATAATTGTTTTTTTTTAATTTACTTTTGAAGTGTAATATAATAAAGTGGAATAAATTCTGAGATGAATTCGTAATTTGAAAAATTGTCTCCATTCTTTTAACCGTGTTGAAAAAAAAATTAACAATTTCCTGATTTTTGATCGATATACAAGTTTCAGTCTCGCTGTTTGGAAGTGCTCTGCGAAGCATAGAATTTTTTCTTTTATTATTTATTTTTTTTTATGTTTTGGGTGTACAACATTTACAAATCTGAACGATTTTTGGTATCTGCCCAAGTAATATTAAGGTAGAATAGGTTTTATTTGAAGAATATTTGCAACTTCATAATGTGTGGACCTCATTTTTTAAAAATTACTTACTTACACTTTGTTAACCTAGCAAAATCATATAAAAATTCGCGTCTAAAAACATTTTGCTAGATCTAAAAAGACGTAGGCTTTTCCATTTATAAAAATCTGAAAAACAAAAATTGTAAACAGTCTGGTATCAACTCGTGAACCAAAAAATTATTAATAAAGATTTTTATGTTGGGAGTAATTACTCAAAGAACTTAAGACATGAATTATGTGATTGCATTCCTTTTCAGAAACCCATTCCTGTATGAACTATTTTCAGCAGTACCGATTGACAATATTGGTGGCCTAGGCATGGTTCCGGTACAAGATTCGACTCGATCATTACATTGGTGACATTGGGGTACATCAGCCTTCCTTCAATTTTGCTTATATTACCCTCCAGTGGGGCTGACGTTGGGACAGTCGAAATTACTTCAAGGTTGAACTCGTCCGTTGATTTCATGACATTGGGAATCAGCAGCCGTTCTCCAATTCAGCTGTCATTGGGACAGACCGAGATTTAAAATTTATTTTCAAAGGCTACGTATTTTTTGGGCATAAATGGCTGTGAGCAGAGCTTTATCAAGATATCTTTGCAAAGCACTTGTAATACCACATTTGGCAGTAAAACACAAGGTGGACAGTACCAGGGTGTTAGAGTGGGATGGAACATCATCATAATCATGATGATTAAAAAATGTGATTGAGACATACTTTTGCAAAAGCTTGTTATCGAAATATCTTCATTAAAACTAAATTTAGATAATAAAAAATGATTCAAGTATTTTTTAATCATTAAAATGATGTTGGTCGTCTTTTTAATGTGGAAGAATTTCACTAAGTTCTACTTTGACTCGTTTGATTTAAAAGAAATATCAGGAATTCCAGTTTATTTGGTTTTTTGAATTTTGAATTTATTGAACGTTGTCGAAGAAGGAAAGACATTTTTCAAAATTTATATATTGTTGACACTAAAGATGATAGAGGAGATGATCATAGTTGCGGACTTTTTTGAAAGCTTGGATAACCTACGCAAGCTAAATTTTCCCCATTTTAATAATCTCAGCGCTTTTCTTCTACAGCATAGTCGAAAAATAATTAGTATAGGATATGCTAAACATTTTCTTAGGATATCCTAATCAACTAATCCTAATCCTCCTCTAACTTCGTTCATTTAATAGGTATGAGGAATTGAAGATTTTTCATTTATAATTTATGAATCACCCTATAACTATGAGGGACGCTACACCTTTGATAATAATTTTGTGTAAAAGGTAGATAATCGCTGAGGTATGAATGTATTAGTTTTATCAGAAGCTTAAATTTGGAATGGAATCAATGCAAAACTCTAAGGATACATATGATGCAAGCATAGTAGATAATGCTATAAATTTGGAAATTAGTGGAGGGGCAGAAGGGTGGCTGGGGTGACAATCTATCTCGCTCGCCATCCTTTGCTGATTTTAAGAGTAAAGAATTCTCAGGCTGATGTAAAATAAAATAAAATATCTTTAATGTTTCAAGAATAATCAATCAAAAGTCATCAATAGTAAATAGCAAATTTACAATTTGTACACTATTTTTTTTCTACACACATACTTTGCATTTTAATGCACATATTGAAAATATATTATTATACACATTTTTTTCAAGTACGGGTGTCTATTTTAGTTAATATAGTTTTTGGTGAGTGTATTCGTATGCTGATCATTTCCAAAATTCTATTGACAAAACTTCACTAAGGTTGCCATATTTGTCACCTCTTACAATAGTGACTACATACTATGGGGTTTCACAACTGGTAGGAATAGATTCCGTAAGACACTTACCATTATAAGAATGAAACACTAGAAACTTTTAAAGCAATTTGCTAATTAATTTCAATTTTCATTTGTGCTGAGAATAATTAAATTAAATTTAAATTTACACCCCACAAGGAGACATAATTGATTTTTGGGTTTAAAAGAGGCTGGAGGTATCCTTTTGTCCCTTTGTCAACAACGCACTACAAAGCAAACGATTGTCCTAATCAAGAATTATGTAGCTGTTAGGAAAGTTCCATTAGCAAATAGGTTTGTAATTTATTAGGTACTCTATATAGCAGGCGTTATAGACATTAACGCTGCGCAGATGATAAAAGAAATATTTAAAAAACGATAAAGAATTTAGAACAGTCAGGAATGTAGTGTTGCATTCGAAGATATTTAGTAATTTTTGTCACCCTTATAACAAATAATTGTAAAATTCAGGTAAAATATCCAATCGAGTGTATACAACTTATTTAGCTTATTTAAGTAAGTCTGTAACTTTTTCCTCTTTTCTCTGTCTATGGACGTATGGCGGGTCCATATTGGTGGCTAACCCCTCTCCCTGAAGACCTTGGAAAAAATGGGTGATCTCCCAATGCAATCATTTCGATTCTATCAAAGATATTTAATCTATCATTAACTACGAATTAATGAAGTGTCTAGAAACTTATCAACTCATCAATGATCGCCAATATGCTTACCGGACTAGACGCTCATCTAAAGACAAGCAGGCCTTTCTTGCGGAACGTTGGAACTGTAGTCCTCACGATTTTGGTGAGTCTAAAATCGTTGCCCTAAATATTTTTAATGTCTTTGATAGAGTCAGGTATCCAGCCATCCATGCCAAACTTAAAGCACTTCTATTATGGATTTTATCATATTATTATTTATCTGGTCGCTTAATACGAATTATATTAGATGACATCTTAAATAAATGCCGGTGTGCCTCATGGCACTTTCAATAATGATCTGCTTTCACCTTCTTGATTTCGCTTATTCATCTGACTTGGGGAAAGCGACTAGAGTCGAACTCAATCAATCTGATACCCACTGTGTAATTATTTATATACGAGCATAACTTATTTTATAAAAATAATAATTACTATTATGTAAAAGATCTTTTATGCTATATCCCTACCATATTCGGTCCAGTTCACCTTCGCCCTTTTAGGATAGTTATTACCTCATTTAGGTTTATGAATCATTGACCCAAACATTGGAATTCTGAGTTAGAAAGTGTTGCGCTTTTGCAGAGTATGTGCTCTGCAGATTCTAGCTCTTAGCTTCGTTCCAGAATCGGCAGTTATCATTTAAGGTTTTGCCTATTTGCTTAAGCCTAATCTAGTGCTTACCACAGTTGATAATTTTTTTAAAGTCGTTATATGGGGCTGAATGCAGTTCTTCGAGTGTAAGGCCTCGAATCATTATACGACATATGTTTACCTCTCATTTGCACCTGCAATCTATCATAATCATCAACCAATTTCGTACATGAAACTAAACACGAGGTCTCAAGTTTGAGCGTTTGCATCCTAGCTACAACTTGGAAGCATCATTACGCCGGCTACAAAAGCCCAGTTAAAACTGTGACCTTTCTCGTGAACATGGTTTGGGAATGGAATTAGCTGTTCTAACTTAAATGTATTAAAATTATTCGAATCGAATTTAAAATAGGAAAAAATTGCATAGCTAGACCGGTAGGCTGGACAAGGAACTGATGCTTCAATATTAGAAAGGATTATCACGTACACTAGTTAAAGTAGAAATTCAGTTAAGTTAAAGTAGAAGTTCAGTTAGAACGAGAAAAATGAAAATATTATGCAGATAGCTCGGTTTTCTATAACATGTGCACTAATATGGTCAAATCTTCGCCTTGATGTGGAGTTCATCTTACCAGGAAAAACTTTGGAACCATATACAGGGTGGGCCAAAAGTCACCATCGGGGCTAAAAGTCACCATGGGGGCCAAAAGTCACCATGGGGTTTAAAAATTTAATAACTTTTTCGTTTATATATTTTTTTTATTTTTTTTCCATTATTTATTCTCCAGATGTTATTTATATAATCTAAAAAAAAAAATAAAAAAAAAATATAAACGAAAACGTTATTAAATTTTTAAACCCCATGGTGACTTTTGGCCCCCATGGTGACTTTTGGCCCCCATGGTGACTTTTGGCCCCCATGGTGACTTTTGGCCCCCATGGTGACTTTTGGCCCACCCTGTATAATAATAGGAATAATGAGCGTACGAACAAGCATAGATAGAGGAGTATAGGCCGACAATAGCGAAGGCATACGAAAAGTTTCATAAATCTTAACAGTGATTATTCTATGGCAAGGATTTGTTAAACAAAACTCAAAGATTTCTGATATTATCGCAGTACGTGATAGGGGATTCATTGAGTAATATAGATGGAAAGCAAGATTTGGTTATGGCATGTTTGTATATAACAAACGAATTACTTTTATTGGGATTCACGACTAACTTATTTGTTTTACTTGGACTAATTCTAGACTGCCGAGATGTTCTCATTTAGTTTGTCCACACCATCAACAACCAACTCCAAAGGCATGGAGTTATCAAGTTGCAAATTGTCAGTATAGAGGTGAAATTCAGAGTATCTTATCATATTCGGCAGATTATTTATGAAAACCGAGAAAAGTAGCGGTCATCAAATAGATCTTTGAGGTGTACCACTAGTGCTCAAAGGATAAATTATTGCAATTCAATAATTTGCATTCTATTAAACAGAAAAAAAGCCACAAGCATTCAGAGAGTGAAAAAGTGTAGTTTTTTCGCAAATTATTAATTAAAATCCCTTGACTAACCGTTTCGAATATGCATTAGAAAAGTCCAGCAGCATAGGCAAGGTAACCTTTTCTTCATATATTGCCAACCGTATGTTTTCAGTAACTTTCAAGAGAGCCAGATTGATAAGTATTCAAGTAATTATAGCTTTCCAAATATGCACCAATCTACCTGAAAAAATATTTTTCCAACACTTTGGATAGAAAAGATAAAATAAATAAGGTCCTTATTCTGGAACAACCGTCTTCGTTGGTTTTCCTATGTGGGTATTATTTTTGCACTTTTCCAGGTGAGGTATTCCGAATATCTAGATATCAAAGTACCCCTGGCAGACATAGAAAGGAAATTAATGTGACAAACCGTATTTTGACATTTAAAATCAGTTCACAGATCTTCAAGCGTAACAAATTTGGAAATAGAAGTGACAAACGTAGGCTAAATGCCAACAATTAACTGTAAATATACGACAAATTTAAGATTTGGAACGAAAACAGAACAAATGCATTATTTTGCAATAAATCGGCAGATGTGGGTGGTATCTCAATTCACAATTTTGTGTGAAACGAAGAAATGTGTGGTGGAAGGTGTATTTAAAAATAACAAAATTGTAATGGAATAATTTATTAACTTTCCGGAGTTTAATATTTTCTTTTTTTATATCTCTTCCCGGAAAATGTTGTGTTCATCTTCTTTTTTTTTCGTATTTTTTGTGTGAGCACAGACACATTTTTGCTTAATTAGATACATTATCATATTAATATCAACTACTAGGTGGCACCGCGCAACGTAAGAAGTGCCTATTGACATCTAGATATTAAGTCTATACCACTGACATATACATAAATGGACTCCTTGATCTCCTGTTCAATATGGCACCAATTTTGATTTCAGAAAGTATGATCTCACTGTCAATGCTACCAACTATCTGAAGATGAATTAGTAGAAGAAGCTACAACTCTCATTTAATAGATTAGTATCTGAGTCCACCATGATATTATTCTTCCATGCCGCAATACCAACATTCTTCAGGATATTCCATAGTTTCTTGGTTTTTAGGTCGATTGATATCAAACATTGTTCTATGTTCTTATTTTCGATTTTAAAATGGTAGATGTAACGAGATTTTGCAACCTGAGATATTCTTCTCTACGTGAGTATATGCGATAACGATTCTATCTTTTATATGGTATCATGTTTGCTCACTAATGTAACTATCTGAAGAGTGATCTAAGGGAACACTGAAAGGTTTAAATGGAACATGTCTATTAACATATTTTCTCAATTTTTTTCTTATATAATAAATATATTATTTTATTCAAAATTTTGAGCACATAAAAGAGCAACATTTAATGAATATTTTATAAAGTTTTCATTCAAAACTTTCGAAAACTTAGTCGGGGGGGGGGGGCTGGTTTCCGGAGACTTCTAAAAAAAAGTGTCCTCGCGGTGGTCAGAATAACTCATGACAGTCTTATCAGAAATTAAAATGTAAACTTCTTGCTGTTAGTAAATAACCATAGCTCGTGACTGAATGAAGGAGTTAAAAAGAAATAGAAATTTGCAAAAAAGTACAATTTTTGGTACAAATTACACTACGTTATAGTCATGTAAAATAAGTTGGAAAGAAAAAAAAAACAAAGACATTCGCTCAGTCACTAGTCAATCCTCTCTTGAAGAAGTGTGCAAAATTTCAATAAGATCGGTGAATTAATTTTTGAGAAATCGTGTCCACCGAGTTCAAAAATAGTGTTAAAAAAGTTTTAAAGTTCGTACGAAAGAAAAACAATTTTTTTTAACTTACATATACAATCGTCGACTCTAGCTCCATAAAGTAAAGATCATGCTGCAGTTGTAATGAGTGGGGCATATTAAGATAATATATTTAAAACAAGTGCCCCTTAGAAAGTGAGAGCAGCGAGCGAGAGATGAGCGTCGCTGAGGATAATATCCAAAACCTCTCTCTTCTAGACTTTTACTCCGATTGATTTCAAAACTTTGGGAAAATATTCTAGACATATTGTTCTATAAGATAAAAAAATAAAAAAAATACTTTTTTTTAAACTTCGAAACCCATCTGACCTCTTAAACAGGAAAGGTAGGTTATCAATAACCAAAGAAATTTGTAGTTTAACAACAGACTTATTTTGAAGGCCACTCCAATCAATATGCATCGCATTCTTTGATTGAAGGAAAATGAGAGATCATTAAAAATGTTCATGATCTCTAGCTGCTTTATAATATGCTAAAAAGTGAGTAGTCCTACTTGTAAATATATATATATATTTTTTTTCATTTGAACATAACATATATTTCACATTTTATGCAAATAATTTATAATCAAATGAATAATTCTATTGCTATAGCACACTCATACCATCATATACCGGACATTGCTCGAAAAATTCTTCCACTCTCCTCTAATGCCTCTTGTATGAAATTTTCCTTACTTATACTCACTTTGTTGAAATTTATTTCTGCCCAAAGGCTATACACTCTTACAATTTTTACAATGCAAACCAGTAGGAGGGTGGCCTATAAAAATAAGTTATAAAGTCTGCAGGGATATCTCACTGGATGAATTCTCGCACGGCAAGCAAAGATATCAAGGATCTCAGGGTACACATTATACGAGAAATTCTTACCATTTTTCACTATGCTCTGCTATCTCAGCAGATATGTGCCACCCCAAAATGCTGCGAGGAGTAGAGGATTGGACTGGACAGTACCTATCCACCATACGTTATATTATGTGTAATGTATTTCCCTTTTTTTTGGGTCCTTGAATCCGATTTTTTATATCGTTTTATTTATCGTGAATAGGCGTAACTTCTGCATTTGCATTAGGAGAAGGAAAAGTTTAACCAGAGATAATTGAACTGAAATGCGATTAGATTAGCACGGCAAATGACTTAAATGTGGTGCTAATTGAGAAGAGGTTTTCTTAATTATATAATATCCTTCGTTTTACTTCAGACAATTGAGCTCCTTAATTATAGTTACTAACGTGTACTTGTGATATTTGTAAATGTAAGTCAATCATTTTTAATTTATGTTTGTTGTGACTAACTGCAAGGTTATCACGGTATATGAAGAAAATTTTCTGTCTATAACACAAAGAAAAAAAATATTTTAAATATAAGCCCGAACTATATTTTAAAATAATATAATAAGGTAAATATTCTAGCAATGAAGCCTTGTTCATATGCGTTATAATGTGGGCAGTGACGTTCTTAACAGAGTCAAGGTTATTGCGGCAATACTTATTGGTATCCCTTATGTCTCATATGTAATAATTCAAGGGACACAAATCAGGAAAGGCTAGGGGGGTTCAAAAGTCTGCAGACCAATGGTATACCTTCTTAATCTTTTTCTGAGTCGCTTGAGCTTTTTGGCTTGTAGCAGAATCCTGTTTCGAGACTTGAAGCCTTCCAGTAGCAATGGCATTGTTGCAGAGCTTCACGAGATCCTTCAACACCCCTTCCTAACAGCAATGTTTGCGTGAAACCTTTCTCAACAAGTAAGAATATTGCATCTCTCTCGCTGTCATTGTGTGTACATCATCAGAGTTTTTGTACAACTACAACCACATCCTATCGTTCCTCTTGTTGATCGATCTTATGATTCTGGGTAAATTTTTACTCGTAAGAAAAGAATCTCGGGAAATTTTTGCCTTCATGAAGCTTACCTTTGTTGGAAAGTTTTGCTCCTTAGTAAGACTGCACGTTTTGACTCATGAAATGGCTACTCTTCAGTATATATATATAAATATTTTTTAATATTAGAAACTTCCAAATTTTAATTACTGACATGTGATATATATATAAAGGGCACTCCCCTAAGAATATATAGCCAATAGGAAACGTAGATTCCAGTAAAATTCGCGCAAATGAGTGTAATTTTTATAAGCTTGCAATATAGCATAAGGTCGGTAAATACCATACCAGTGACATATATAACATGGACTGCCTGATTTTCTATTTCATATGGGTCAACCTTTTTTTTGGCAGGGTGTGACAATTGTCTTAATTTCAAGTTTTACTTTTGCTTTAATATTCATATTAAAAGTTGAACAAATTACAGAAGCACTCGAAATTATTTCTATTCTTGGAAGCTTATCTCCTACAACATCAAATATTTTTTAAACTTTATTTTTAAAGAAATAAAATTAAGCAATTTTTGTCTACCAGCCCCTAAAAGTAGGTATAGGGGACAGAGAAAGGATTACAAATATTGTATTGCCATCTATTTCTGTTCTATATATTCATTTGAAAAACCACTGAACTGAAACTGGACTATAGCGTATTTTGTATAGAACTTATTATTTGTAGTTCCGCGGAATAAAGTAGTTAAGCCAAAAAGAGACAACTATAGAAAAGTGATCCCATAATAATGTCAAATAATGTAAGCAATTTCAGTAGTATCAACAGTCCATTTTATATATGTCAGTGCTGACTTAGTTTGGTTATTTCACGAAAGATGTCAGCGCATGTCATACGCATAGTTTGCTATTATGCAACTGTAAAATCGGAACTGGATATCAGGTAAGTAGATGACGTTCAGGAAAAATAATTTTTGAAATACGCTTAGTATTTTATTATAGAGGTGGTGGTAAAAAGTGGTGGATTTGCAGCAAAACATTAAATTAAAACGTAGCCTAATTGAAATGTTACTTCATTTGCAGCAATATATCCACAATTCGGAGTTGGAAATAAGTATATGGGTAAATGGCTATTACGTGTATGCTTGTATTGTAAGTATATAGACTCTTTACTTTCATTCAATTTACTAGTGTAAATTATTTCAGTATTGACTGGTAAAGCAAGCAATATAGGGGTCTCATTCGGAACATGGGAATTGTATGGGCTTAACCAAGTAAAACAAAGACATTTATATTTGCCCATAATGCGAATAATAATGATAATAATTCTTATTCTTTTCCTTACCTAATGTAACGCAAGAGATAAGTTTTTCTAATATTTCAACCCTTATCATATATGGCAATATTACCAATACCATGTTCACGGTATGGCCGTCTACACATGTTATACTTTATCATGACATATAAATGTCGTTTCTTATTTAATATTATCTTGTTAAAAAAATGTCTTAGGGTGAGCGTGAGTGAGTGAGCATGTATTCAGTTATCTTATGACGCTGGCATATTATTTTTTCTGATTCATACGGGTATCAAATGAATGGGCTTTGCAAGTAGAATACTATGAGCTATTTGATATCATTCTTAACCCTAAAGTAGGCACGCTAACAAAATCAGTGACACAATTCACAATTCTTTCTAGAAATTAAAGTAAACTACAAAATATTCAAAAACAAAAACAATGCAGTTCGATAACTAACTCTTATTGCTTTAACAAAAACAGAAAAACACATAATTTCTCTCTCAGTTAACACAAAAATAAAATAACGATTATTTCATATTACGTACTGAGGAACTTTAGTATTTTTTGCTTGATGGACACACATGTAGCCATTTCGATTTTTCTATTTAATCTTTTCACTGTGAAAAGCTATCAGTAATTCGTTGGTATGTAAAAAATTAAGTTCCTCACTTTACTCAAACATATATATATACATAATGCACACACCACGAAACCAGATAATCTGCAAATGATTAAGAATAAGTAGGTGACAGCAGACACTAGTAAAAGTGAAAATCTGCTCGTCTGTCATTTGACTGTCTACCAAAACCAACAGAAGAAAAAAATGCTTTTCATGTGCAGAAACGTGGAAAATTTAGAATTTCTGTCACTCAATTTGAAAAGGGCAACTGAAAGATTTTCCTGCAACCACCAGCAGCTTTCTGGGATGTCTATTGTTTGTAAAGCCACCGCTTGTCTGGTGATCCTTGACGGTCTCCTAGAGATTGTTTTGTAATAGTTGTGGAGTTTCAAGTCAAAAGGAATACCTGATAACTAGACAAAAACATTCATCTTGAAAAGTTTTTCACATAGGAAAAGCTGAAATGATTTTGGGTTTTCTGAAGTGTACAAGCACATCATTCTAAAGTCGTATTATACCCGGGCGGGCGGTTAACTTGAGTAGCACTGATACTAACTTAAAATTGATCCCCAACAATTTTTGTGTTCAATTAATTTTTTGTATTAAATCCAGTTAAATTGGTTCGTGAAAGCTTTTAGCTCCTGTTCAATCTGTCTTGGATCTTATCTACCTGCGTAATATTTATTTTTTTAGAACTTTCACTTAGTTTTCATTAGTTTCTTTTATCGTTTCAGCGAAAATTCACAATGCAAGAAACGACTACAGTAAAAGTGGATGATAAATTCAAAAGCTTTACAGGTCCGTAAAAAAATCATTCATTTAAATTTAAAACTTTTAATTAGGAAATATACCAAAGCAAGCAAATACGTTTATTGTGAATTCTTTTCACTTTATCTAAACTGTAACTCGTTCGGTTCCTAACATAAAGTGTTTTTTGCACCACAATATCACAGAACTGGTTCCTAACGTATTTCTTTTCACTGTAAATTTTCTTGTTCTATTAAAATTTGTGGCTATGGTTCGGATATAACGTCAAATCAAAATTATGTGTAATCAAAGTGTGGACATCCAGACGTTTTATTAAACTGTAATTTTTTATTAAATTAGTTAATTATTTTTTTTTTTTAATCATAAAGAACGAACATTTTCGGGTTTTGTGCTTTCTTGCATTTTTGTCAGTTTGTCCCCGTTCGGGACAGGGCTAAGTTCGGTGTAGATCTGACAACTTCTGGTTTAGTTCAGTGACTGTTCGGTTTTGTTAACAACAGTTCATCATTAGTATTCATTGGTTGTGTGTACTTTTCATTTACTTATTTTATATTTTTAATCTTTTAAAAACTTTTAAGAAAATCAGAGCAAAGTAAAGAGAACTTTTATTATGACTTCTGTCAGTTTTCCTCCACTTTTTCACTCCCACATCACACATCTCAGCCTTAGCAAGTGGTAGTAGTTATTATAATGAATTTTGCATCTCTGAGAATTATACATTAAACATATTTCCCATTTCAGTTGAGTATTTCTTAATTTTGTACCTACACCCAGCACGGATTGTTGAAAAACACATTTAGTTTCTGTAATAGTTAATAAGTCTGCAAAACTGCATAACTTTCCGAAATCTAGTGAAATGGGTATACAAATTACACACATCTAGGGAAATAATCCCTGAGCATATACGCCCCTTACGGGCAAGAAAATAGACAAAACTATAACAGAAATAGCAATCGAAAGCATTGTTTTCCACATCAGAAATGTGTTAAATTTAAGAATGAATTTGTTTGGGTAAAAATTTTACTTGATATATACATGCATAATATTTATAGAATTTCTTTTGGAAGGCTCTTAAAAATTTGGAGAGACAAATATATGGCACCAGCTTTTCACCTACAAGCTTACATCTATATCTCTAAAATGAATATAAAAATTGTTCACGACAAAATTTCTTTTAAATATCACTATTGAAACAAAAATCATGCAAAAGTCTCTAATAAATATTTAATAGATTTCGTCAGACAGAAAGAAATCCGAAATTTAGTCTCCATCTATTGTCAAATTTATGCCACTATTGATACCACTGAAGAGCATTTTGACCATTATTCTGAAATATAGAAAAAAGAACATTAGATTTCTTCATATTATCAATAGTTCGTAAAAGTAATGAGACTGCAACTTATGTTCGGTAGAAGCCAACTTAAGCTGTTTTGTGGACCATAAATTCAAATTTACAGGCAGCGACATACAACCACGTAGCTGCTCGAATATTTTAATTTGATTTTAATTTCAGTTAAAAAATTTCCTCAGACCCTAATATCAGGTCGAAAGTGTAAATTAAATCTGCACAATTATCATTATAGCAGTGCATCTTGATCCTTCATAATACCCACAGATGATAAGCGAAACCCATGATCCCATTATGAGTTATGCAATTTAGGTATTCTTATTACACCTAAACTAGTTTTAACAATCTTCAGTTTGAAGCAATAGGTATGCATGCTGTATACGGAAGTAACCTGAAAATATTGTAGAGAAAAATTCCCAAGAATTTTTTTGGAGACTGACGACTTAAAAATGAAATATGTATGTATCGAAAGGAAAAATTAAATAAATAATTAAAAATTATGAAAGACGCCACCTTTCAACAGAAATCAAGGAAGATACAATGAATGAAGTCTGTAGGCAAAATGATAAGATATGAGAGAAAAGGTTTAGTGCACAAATGTTAAATTTTGGTTTAATTCTTATAAATCTTAATATTCATTTCTTTAAATTTTTTTCTCCAAAAATTTACCAAATTATATTGCCCCTCAAAACACATCCACCTTATATGTATGTATGTAGGAATAAACGTCTTATAATAGGAACAAGAATCATTTTTTCTTTTTTTCTGAAACGTTTATTTGATTTTTTACGATGCTACTCCTTCTACTATGGTTATGCCAAGATAATATTTATACGAAAATCATTATTACACTTCTTTGGGTAATTTTCACTGCTCAAGTTTCCCCTACAGGCCTATTTTATCTTCTAACTAAAGTCTCTGAACATAGAATTTCGCCATGGCTAAAATACCCCAAATTATTTAAGTTCCGTAGACTTACAGGACATAAAACGTAGCCATTAAGCTACAAATAAAAATAATCTTTTGTTCGTAATCTGCTCAGAGATGGAAGTATGTAGACGTCTTCCAAAAGAAAATAAGCTTAGTGGAAAGTTATTCTGGTAAGTAATAATCACTTAATCGTGGTACACTGAAAATGGTGTAAATTGAATAACAAATAAATACATACAGTATTATATAGTACTGGGTAACATACATATGTATTACATATGTGAAAGTATGGTGACCAGGAAAAGCAAAACACTCTACCAAAAGTCGATACATCTAAAGGAATAAACAGAATGAAAATTCCTCTGAGGAAAATCCACTTTAGCTTGCTTCCCCTTTCAGAGTGATATAAATACAGACGAATGTAAGCCACTTATCACATTTTCTTAGGACAGGAATTTGTTTTTTGTTTTTTATGAAATAGGAGAATTGACAGGTATAAATAGATCCTTTACTGTTTGTTATCATATAGAGCTCAAAAGGATCATTAAATAATTGAATTACATGTGAAGCTTTCAATCTCTTCCTTAAAAAAACTTTATGTAAAGAAAGATAATATGCGGATAACAAGGTAGAGGAATAGGTTTCTCATAAAACCGAATGTTCGGATGAGGCATCAACAGTAGTGGGTGAATCTGAGCACTTGCAGGTGAACAAAATTGTTTCTTGATGGGCCTAATAGAAATTTCACTGGCTATCTCTTGGGCCTCGATAGAAAACAATGCAGAAATGTGGTTGGCATTATCACTAATAACAGCTCACTTCACACTCATCTAAGAAAGATGGCAATTGTTGACAGCCGTGAGTATCTGTCCTGCCCGGAAAGACAGCCTGAGACAAACGGGCACTTTCGATGTGCTTATCCGGCTTTTACCCGACCATCTGGGTTATCCCGCCTATACAGGGTGTTTCCCCTTAGGAGGTCCATAGAGCGGGAGGTGATAGTAGTCACCTAGACGAACCAAAAATTGTACGGCAGGGGGGAGGGCAATATCAACCGTTCAGGAGTTACAGGGTGATTCATAAAAAAAGCTAGGTTTTCACAAAACACCCTGTATATTAAAAACTACAGATAGCACATTGGGTGTAATAGGTCAACTTAAAGAGGAGAGTCTACAGTTTACAGTTTTTATAAAAAAAAAGTTATGTTAACGACCTTTTTGCAAAAATAATAGAGGTCAAAGTAAAAAAAAAGGAAAGAAAATCCGAAATACCATACGCCCTGCAGTTTTTAATATACAGGGTGTTTTGTGAAAACCTAGCTTTTTTTATGAATCACCCTGTAACTCCTGAACGGTTGATATTGCCCTCCCCCCTGCCATACATTTTTGGTTCGTCTAGGTGAGTACTATCACCTCCCGCTCTATGGACCTCCTAAGGGGAAACACCCTGTATGTGTAGATTAGCTGAAAAGCTTATCTCACCTGCAGTTGCTACATTTCCTTCAGATGATAGGAGGGTTTTGATTGGAAGTGTTTTATTTCGTTCTATGCCTGTGAAAAAAAAATTTTTTTGACAGATTTCCATGAACTGAAATTGGTTGCAGATTCTGTTAAATGCAGGAACAACCTGCTAAATATTATCTGCAGAAGAAATTCCGGGCCAACTTTAGAGACAGCTATAAAAATTGCTAAGCAGCTTGTTGTAGGCAAAATAGATTATTGCCTCACAATCTATGGCTACACCAGCAAGATGAACGTCCGCAAAATCCAGACGTGCCTCAACACTACAGCTAGATTGGCTCTCGGTGCACTGCGCACCACCCCTATTCTCAGGCTGTTGGTTGAGTCGGGCCTCCCAACAATATACCAAAGAAGAGAAGAGCTGGCCTCCAATCTCTTCTATAAGTCCTTACACTACCCCAACTCCCCACTCCACATACTAATCCTGGACACCTTATCCACGAATGCCGCTCCTACCAGGCGCAAATGTCCCAGTTTAACACGGGCCATAGCAGACATCCCAAACTCTCTCCGAACTATTCCCTTTTACACAGACACACTAAATCCTGCGAGCTCCATTCCACCATGGAGAGTACCAATGGGGAGAATTCTTACAGATGAAAAGACCTACGAACATCTGGACCACAAAAGCAGGACAAGACTTCACATAGACACGTACAGACGAATAAACGCGGACATAAACATATACACAGACGCCTCAAAAGATGGTGAGGAAGTAGCCATTACCTTCTGGTCCAAGGGCACTGGCGTTGAACTTGCCCTAACATACCATCTGCCAACATGATCAGACGTCTACACGGCAGAGATTACGGCTATCTGGGAGGCTGTCAGGCGGGCCGTCAAACAGGAGGGCACATGTGCCATATTCTTGGACAGCCTGTCATCGCTCAAAGCCATAAAAAACCTAAAAAAAAGAACCCGCTAGCTGCAAGCATCAGAAACTCACTGCATGCAGACAAAATCACCTTGGAACAGAAGGGAGCCGAATCTGCCAATATATCTTGACGTTTGATTCGTATATGTCAATAAATTATTATTGACGTAAAATAATGCTAAAATTTAAATCCACTGTGTAAGTTAATCTTTGGTGCTCTTATTATAAAGCCATACTAATTTTTAGCAGAAGATAACAAGTCGAAATAACTTATGTCCGAGTGGCATGAAGGATGTGAGAGACAAATCTAGATGTTGCAAGAAATATGACAAAAAGATCACCTGAAGGTGTGAAACTGACAGAAACTGAATCTATGAGACAAATGTGAGGTTTCGTTATTCACTTTATTCCTTTTTTATGGCTGGAAAGACAAAAGTACCGGAGAACTGAGATACTTTCCGATCTCTAAGT